>JAPYZH010000142.1:0-234820 GCA_030523085.1 Meteorus colon | reverse complement strand
ACCTACTTTGTTTACCTATTTTTCTTACCTGTTTTCCTTACCTACTTTGTTTACCTATTTTTCTTACCTGTTTTCCTTACCTACTTTGTTTACCTATTTCCCATACCTGCTCTGTTACCTATTTTCTTCACCTACTTTCTTTACCTATTTTTCTTACCTGCTTTTCTCACCTACTTTAATCAATGTGAATAATGTAATGATCAATATTTCAATTACAAACATGAAAGTTGAAAAATCATTTCATTTTTGGTCATTAATATTATTTCTTTATTTTGCAAATAATTTTGATGTGTATCCTTACGTCGATGTGGTGCGGCCGACAGTCTGTCAGCGACCGCTGTTGATTCTACTGGTAATTCCCGTAAATACCGACATTGAACAAGTATCGCTCCCTGATTTTCAGGGTAGGTACTAAATTTTTCGGGGTACGCGAAAAATTTACTCATGAGCTTCGATGGGACAGTATTCTTTGAAATAGCTGATCTTTAGAAATGAATGATAGCGTTCTCAACGGATATATTTCTAAGTTAATCGTCTTGATACAACCGAACGTTTGGTGTTCTCAACTAATTTATTGCACTTGGACTAAACTACACACAGATATGAGGCATAAAAAAACGTCGATCCATACTGCAACTACTACAACACTGTGCAAGAATAGACCGTGCTGAATAGTACTGAACAGTACCCAAAATAATACTAAGCCACTAATTCGTGTGTGCTGCTTGTTTCACTATCGAACATCAGAACATAGAAAAATATTGAAATATTCGGTTGAGCGTCCCTGAAAAATTAACTCCAAACATTATGGTTTCCTGTTGACTGTGATCGTCCATTCTCGTCACGCTGCTACGCTCGTTTCTCAAAACCTTCTTTCCTCCTTCCCCCCTCTCCCTGTCTCCTGTTCGCATTTACAGCTGATGCGATAACCGCGTTACAAATTGTAATGATCCTCTGAGGTGATCAGTTTAGTTGGAAGATATTCACAAGTGCAAATTACAATAGCCAATGATACTTTGGTGAACTTTATGGTATATTGTCTGTTTTCTTTCAATTACATCTACATTTAGTGATTTTCAACATATATATGAGTATATATATATGTAAATTCATACATTATATTACAACTTTTCGATCTTTAACTTTTTTTGTTGAAAATTGGAGAAATATATTCTGAACCGAATCTATAATAATGAATAATGAATGAATATCAACTCACAGACATTTAATTTTTCTTATATTGGCAGGCAATGTTGTTAGACAATTAATATTGTTCGGAGTGCTACGCATTTCAGCTATCTTATCATTTTTTTTTCCCTCTATCATTTTCTTTCACTTGGACACACAAGCTTACAAGTTTAACAAACAAAAAACTGTGTGAATTTAGTGTTTTTTTCTTTTTTCTTGTGAAATTGCATACGACCTACAAATATAAAAGAATTTAAATTGATGTTGTGGTGTGATCGGGAGATAAAATATTGACAGAAGTGAAAACTAGATTGAAAAATCATTTGAAGAATTTACATCGTGGTGTGTGGTGTCGTCATCTGTTATTGAAGAAAAAACAAAAGAAGAGAAGAGTTAAAAAAAAGAAGATTACGTTGGTATGGTATACTTGACGGGTGCTTGGGGTATGGGAGAGACTGATCCTCAGTGCTTAACAACCAACTCGTCCCCAGTCTCTTCCTCAACATCAACATCGACAACGTCATCAACTGCAAATCCATTTCGTCAAGAGAATGACGAAGAAGTTGCACTCCATCCCCTCAATAATCAGGTAGTTTTTTAAATTCACATTTCTTCGATAATCTTATAACCATTCTTTTTTTTTCCTTCATTTATATCTCATTTATACCTGTCTATATAATCTCTAATGCAATTGAATGATGAATTATGGACGAATGTTGCAAGATACACAAATGACGTCAATGAGTAACATGTGCCACATGATAACAAATAATTCAGATGAATCAATCACATCGTCGTGTAATGCATTGATATGTATGACCTTGCAATGTTTGTTCATCTATGTGAATAATTTTATATTATATTTTTCATTATGATGACAATGCGACGTCTTATATCGTTGTGTAGCCTCAAACTTATTTTACATCGAAGGTGAAATGTGTGGACAATTATGCGTGCTTATTCTGGAGCGAGCGATGAGCTTCACTAACCTCTCTCAAATGGATACAATCGACAAAAACATTCGACAACATTTTTACACCAACTGAACGTTGAAATATCCAACGACTATGTCATCATATGATAAAGTTTCATACTCATTGAACAAAAAAAAATTCCACTATGTCAAGGGGGAGTTATGGTTGAATTATAATCATATGGAAAATGTCAATGGTTAAATCAATATATAGAAATGAAAAACGAAAGAAAAAAAAAACTGAGATGAAAAACGAGGAAGAATGAAAAATAGAAGATGAGCGAGAAAAGTTGTTGGGGGACACAAGATACGTGCCGTGTGGTGACCTACATTCGTAATTTCAATTCTGGATGGATTGAAAACAAAGAATATTCCTGTTTGTCGCTTGTTTATTCATTTTTTTTTTTTTTTTCATGTGTATTTCATCAACATAAATGTCGCATCGAACATTTTTATGATAATTCTTTTATATCCGCATATAGATTTATATTTCTTTATTTTTTTCAGGTTGGAGGACACACACGTTTATTGCTCCTCAATCAAAATACGATATGCAAGCCATTAAATCGTAGGGAACTTGATTTTTACCGAAACATTCCGCAGGATATTCAAATGTTTGTTCCGAAATTCAAAGGTAAGATTATATACCTGAAATGCTTTATATTTTATACGTAAGAAAAAAGAAAAAATAAATAAATTCATTCCAACATATCACATTATTCTCACTGTTGTTTTCAAAGTGATACATTTATCCAGTCAACATGCGCGCGCCTGTATAATTATGTGTGGAAATGCGTACATTTATATTTTTCCCATATTTTTGAATTCCACACTCATTACTGAGAGTGTTGTTCAATTGCGTTGTGTGGTTTGGTTTTTTCAATGCATTCAGAACGCCGATTCTTTTGAAGCTTTTGACATTATCCAATTTTTTCCTACATACTGAGGAACCGATAGCAATCTCATAAATATAATTTCCTAGTCAATTAAGAATTTGCACATTGCTAATTGTGCTCAGAATGGGTTTAATTCCATTGTGCAAACATCATTTTTACCATGAACAAGATATCTTATCTTAGTGTGCTGAGCTTGTTTTTTTTCCTTCTTGGTTATCAAAGTTGAACCGCACTTTTTTTTTTTTTTCAAGATGAAGAATAATAATAATGATAGATATATAAGCGATGGAGATAGAAATAATATAAGGTACTAAAGAAAGAAATACACCAATTGCTCTCTTGAAATTATTATATTTTTATTCATTTTCCGCTGTCGCACCATCATTACTTTCATTATTGTCATCATCGTTTTTTATTTTTTCCCATTCAGTTTTATTCATATCACCAATCGTGTACACGAATGTTTTACATAATAAAAAATAAATTCTACTCCGATATTCATCGATTCATAATTTATTTTGAAGATACCCATATTAATGCCAATGGTTCCGAATATTGTATTTTATTCATGTGAAAATGATATATTGTGATTGTGATGTTATGATTGAACAAGAAAATTAGAATGTAGGTATATATATATATGTATATATATGTCGAGTTATAGGTATACATATGGATATACGTCGACAGGTTATATGTGTATATACATATATACATGAATGGAAATTTTTGAAAACAATTGCTTGATACGCATCATTGGGTAAGTATTAAAAGGATTTAATTTAACGTCACCATCAATTCCATAAATTTCATTCTTCCGTTAATGATTATTTGATGTATCGTTTTGGATCTTCAGGATTTACAACTATAAAAAATTTTCAATTATCGTTATCATCTCTCGCTATTCTATTTTTGTTTTCTTTTGTCTCGGGGTATGCAATTGCGCATATATCGACACATTGAATTGATCATATTTATGTTTCGTATGTATGAGTGCATGCGCTTGGAACAAAGACGATCTTCGGCTCAACAAAGGTGGGTTATACGCATTAATTTCAAGGCAATTTCTTTCATGTATATAAAAGAAATATGTCTTGACTATTTCGTCGCAGCGAAGCAAACATGTGTGACATTGAAAAAGGGCAATAGGGCAGTGCGATGATACAACCGTATCAATTTGAATATTGCGAGAATCATCTGAGAAAAAATCATGGATGTGACTCACGCATTTTAGTCCAATTTTAAGTGCACAATTTTAACTTTTGTTTGTATTATATGCATAGTATAACTGAAATGTTTCAGGTGTAATTCAAGCTACCAGTAGTTGCGGCGAAGTGGAAAAACGTTATAGCCCGAGTTTTAGAGATACTGAAAATTCACCACACCATCAGACATCATCAGTTGGAAAGGGTTCTGCGAAACGAAAGCGTGATGATGTACTTAGGTAATTATTGTTTCATCATACAAAATCATGTCACCCAATTAAATAATTAATTATTTTTCCATCCCCAATATGCTTTCATGTTATGTGTTTATCTCACATGCAATTGTGGTTGTTCATTTAAACAAGAGCCAAATGAAATAGACTAAAAGAATGTAAGATCTTGAAACCCAATGTTGAAGGTGGAAAGAAAGAAATGAACTGTAAAGTTTAGAAAACAATAACGTCAACTTGCAGTATAAGGGCGCACACACGTGTATCGTACAGTGTACAACCAAGCGGTGCAACAACAGGTCTCTCTGTCTGTCGCGCGCACACACACGCATACAACCAATGGGGCTCTGCTCTATCGTGATAATGAGGCCCTTCTTGTGGGGTGAGACTTGCCACAGATGATATATATACTGTCGTCTCTATTCGTATATTCAATTTTGAGTGAGTGCTTCGGGCACTGCATAAGCAGCCATAAATTTCATCAGAGAGCACTCTAAAAAAATGGGCGAGAACCACAAATGGGGCTGTTTTCATCCCTTGATGCAAATTGCTCATTGTATAATTCTAAAAAGAACAAAAAACAATAATAAAAGAAAAACGCGGACATAATTCTTGTTTTTTTTTTGTTTCTTTTTCTTTCAATGTAATTTTAAGTTTCATTTATCTAGTTCTGTCGTTATTCTTTTTCACACCCTACTTCCAATTATCTATCACAGTATATTTTCGTTTCTCTTCATTCGCCTTCAGTTTGTATTCAAAGCATTTATATTTCATGATCATCAACGCAAGAATGTAGCACTTTATTCATTTCACATGCAATACATTGATGACTAATGACGATACAATTTGTCTGGTAGTTATGTAATAATAGATTGACGCGATCAATGTGCCAAATTGATTGTTGCATCATTTCATTCTGATAATTCTTTATTACTCATTTGCTATGTTGAGGATAAATGTTAGAAGAATGAATAAAATGAAATACGTATGTATGTTATACACGAGTATACTGTTAAAGTTCTACATTCGTGTTTCAGAGGAGTTTCAACTAGTGAATGTATTTAACATATGAACTGTCACGTTATATTTCCATGTGAAAGCGCAAAAAAAAACTATTTTCTTATCTCATAATTCTAAAGTAATGTGAAACAATTTTGGTGAATGAATAAGACAAATCTATCGGGAATAAAGAGAAAAGCATAAATGCGTAGTGCAATTAATCGATGAGGATGATTATTATTATAACAATTATTTCAAAAGAAAGAACTGTATTTATATAAAAGAATGTTTGCGGTTTTACAGGATGAAAATACATCGGAAAAACAGCACGATTGACGTGTTGAAGCCGGGAACGCACTTGGATAGTGCATCAAATAAGCAATGTATCTTTTTTATAATAACAGACAAGAATATTATAATAAATGATGTTAGAACATAAGTGAACGATCGAACATTTTCTTAATGTAGTAAATAAAATATATCAGATTTTTTGCTGCTGGAAAACATAACGTCATGTTATTCACATCCGTGTATATTGGACTTGAAAATGGGCACAAGACAGCATGGTGATGATGCATCAGCAGAAAAACGCAGCAAACAAATAGCGAAATGTGCTGCAAGTACTTCAGCATCGTTAGGTGTACGGCTATGCGGAATGCAGGTGTGTATCTTCCCAAATAAACATAGAAATTTTCACGAAGTATATGCTATGTATATTAATTTGGAGTATCTTTCTTTGATGATATTTGGCAGGTATATCAAGCAGATAGCGATCATTACGTGAAGAGGGACAAATACTGGGGACGTGAATTGAACGAAGAGGGTTTTAAAGCAGCATTGTACCGCTTCTTCCACAATGGTTACTGCCTTCGTATTCATGTGATCCAACGGATAATCGCCCGATTGGAAAGCCTCCGTCGGGCGATTGAGCGGCAGAGCAGTTATCGTTTTTATTCATGGTAAGTTCGTATCCAAACTCACACAAGAGTCCAGAACAGAAATCATTGCCACAAAAAAGTCTATAACAGAAAAGAAAAAAAAAAAATCGTAACGAACACACACAAAAATGAGTAGAGTATGACCATCATATCCACCAGTGCAAATAGGGAATATCGTGTAATATTCAACAGCCACCGGGATTATGCTGAAGGCGCGCGCGAGAGGGCCAATATCTCTCATCCATCTCTCTCACTCTTCAACGGTCAAGTTCTCTTTTTTCAAACATTTTTATAATCAAATTATCGATTCATAATTATTACACAACAGAAGTACATATTTGGTTAATATTATTAATTGAATTTCTTTCAGCTCACTGCTCGTAGTTTACGAGGGTTATCAAATTGATGATTATCCAAATCGTTCGAGAAGTCCATTAACGACGCTGGGCGTCGAGGAAGAATCTAATGAATCATCAAGTTTCATGGAAAATTTGGCCCATGATTCGGATAGTTATTGTGATGGAAGTCAGAGTAATGCATCGACTGATTATCATCTCGCACATGAAGAAGTTAGCCAGTCAACATTACATCGGGCATTTGGTGAGGCTGCAGCTCGCGGTGCTAAACATGCTACGGGTTTCTACCCAATCAATGAAGAAACAGTATTTATGGATCCGCCGTCAGATTTGATGAATGCAACTGTTGTACCAAGTCAAGCATATGATAATTGGATTGGTTCATCCTTTGGTGGAGCTGGAAGTAATTCAAACAGCGGAAATGTTAGCAGCTCGAGTTCGAGTAGTACCAGTAGCGGTAGCGGAGATGAATATTGTTGCGTTGGGCAGCATACAATAACTAATTCTGAAGATTTAAGCTCAGATTTGGATATTGGTGGAAAATGTTCGTTGAAACGCACACGCCCGAGACAACGATTACGGTTATATGAAGACGGTGAATTAACACACCTTCGTCAAGAAGACATTAAATGCGCGACGAAGCGTTTACGTGTGAAGAATGATAAAAAAGTCGATTCACCAGAAAATACCATGGTTGATGTTAGAATGATTGATTTTGCCCATACAACATTTGAGCACAATGTTGCGTCAAGCTCGGTTGCTTGTCATTCGTCATCGACAGTACATCAAGGACCTGATTGTGGATTTCTAACTGGCCTCGATAGTTTGAAGCGACTATTGATGGAGATATTGTCCGAAGGATAATTTTGAGAATCATTGGAAAAAAAGTATTGTATTTTTGGTAATTCACCAAAGAACATCAATTATTATATAATGCCTCCTGTCATGGTTCGTGAGGAGGGCATGGCAATTTTTGATATTCGGGTAAAAGAATGTATGCGACCGGGGAATGGAGGATTTGCGAAGATTGTGCACACAATTGATCATATGAAGGTAGGATTTGTACTTTGATGAGTCATCTATTTGTATGGCTCGATGCCACATGCAGTGATGAGGCTGTGTAATTTTGTATGAATGTTTGTGTTCGAGTATGTGTGCGTGTGTGTGTATACACGATAAAGGTTATTATAGGATTTTTGGGTAATTCATTCAAATTACTCATTGTGCGAACTATAAAACTGATACACTATGAATTTATATGTGTGAATATACTGTTAGAACAGCAAAATGGGCTATTGTGAAAAATTAGACAAAATCGTACCTGTTTGAAGTGGAAAGAAACGAGTATCATTCCACAATGATGACGGTAAGTCAATTATCAACAGCCGCGTTCATTCCTTCATTTATCATTAGAAAAAAGAAATTAGAAATAAAAGAGAAAATGAGTGATATTGTTTTGAAATTTAATCATGCAAATGCACCAAGTGCTAATGAATTTTAAATCATTGATTCGTGCACGACATGAGAATTATGTTGACATTGAATGGTAATAGTGTATATAATGTAAAGAAAAACAAACTCAACCGTACTAGAGAAAACAAAAGTGATATGAATTAATGTAAAAAAAGAAAGGGAAAAAAAGACAATCGGATTTTACCAAAAAATATGTGGTGGTGTCATTGGTGTCATTGGCAATAATGTCGTTTGTCTGCCTGTTGGCCAAGTATATTTGCGGCCTGTTTGAATACAAAACAAGGAGTTGAATGAAATGATAATAAAGTGCGATCTGGATTAAATGTATTCAATTTTTATAGTAACCCGAATCATGCGTTATCACCTGACGAATATTATTAATATTTATTGTATACGGACAGATTGTGAAAATAATTTCAAGTACATATGTACAAACAAATATTAGGTGAAGGAATAAGTGGTTTTGATAATACATCGTTGGTGCATTACGTAAATGACAGCAAATGTAGAAGAGGAGAATTTCTACATCATCGATAAAGATGATTCGGAGACAAACTAAAATTATCCTGGTGATTAAATTTATAGCTAAGTTTTCAGATGGTTCATATACAATTGTATGTGAACGATATGCCTACATATTATCTGAAACGTTAAATGTCATACATTGTTAATGTATCGAAGAAAAATTGAGAAAATTGAGATAATTTGATTACATAAAAACATGTCTTTATTTTTCCTCTTTTTATTTCGTGGTGCATGTTGAATTCTACGTGAGTGCAATATTACGCGTGCAAAAAGTTTTGACCCATGAGAGATACACACGATCTTTACTACACCTGACAGGTACATTGACCCAAAAAGGCACGGCCTTATAGTTTCTGAAAATCTACGCATGTTCTTAATTCTCTTCCTTCTATCAACAATGCATAGCTTTAAATGTACGAAAGTCGATTTTTTTGGAGTTTAATTTATTTAATAAAATATAAATGTTTAGGTCCTACATGCATTTCTATAATTACTTTTGAATACAATGTTCTGAACATAATTCGAGTTAACATTTTATGAGGAAGCGGCTACGCAGGGAGTTTTCCCATTACCTACCGCATTTTCCGAGGGACAGTAGAAACCCTCCAAATCACACACCCACAGTGTGATTCTTACCTGAGAAATTTTCGTCGACCCTTTTTTTTCAGTGTATTTATCAAGGATTAAGTACTTAATTTTGGTCTTGACTCTGAGACAGATAATAATCGAAAATGTCAACATTACAAAGTAATTATACTTACTTTCGAAATGCCAAATTAATATATCCCACTCTCATTGTTGTGCTTCAGGTATCTCTGGTGGTTTTTTTTATTCTTTTTTTCAATTGTCCGTATGGTATGAAGAATTTTCAGGAGCCAATAACTTATTTGTTTATCGATATAATCTAAAAAATTAATATCTAAATGGGGTATTCCTCTAGAATTCGATTAAATAATTCATCACACGTTTGTTTTTCCATGTTATTCTTTAATAACATCTTTCATAACATAATAGAAATCTATAGTGGAAAAATGAGGTTGAATAACCCAATTAATCATATGTATATGATGTATATATAATGAATAAATATATAAACTAGTTTCTTTTTGTAATAAACATGATTTAAACACGCATTAGTGTATATGTGTATGCTGATGGCATGCGCATTTTTCAAATTATATTAGAATCGTATAAATTATAACTTCAAAGCGGAATTCTCAAAAGGAAAATTCTATTCACATAGTTACTCTTCCCATTAGTACTTTCATTCTTTCTTCCTTATATATAATATGAAATATCGATCAATTCGGGACGAATGCGATTTTTTAATTTTAAACTATGAAAAATCGCGTAGAAACCACTGGTGGAGCCTCGATATTGTTCTTTTCTTACATCACTGATTTACACTGGCATATTCCGGTTGATTAGGATATTTGTAAATATACATTCGTCGGGGTAACGATTCCTGGTGTAATAAGTATTTCACATATTATCCTTCATTTTCACCAGACATTTGATAGTGATGGCGACGTAATGCGGCCAATCGTAGTCGTTCTGTTTCCAATGCCTGCTCTAATTCAAGGACACGTACTTGCGCTTCCATTTCAAGCCTCTTCGCTTGATGAAGACTTAACCCAGACATGTCCAGGTCATCTGTAATGGATGAAAGATCTTTAGAACGAATCACTGACGGGAAATGTTACTCGAAATATACATACCATTCTCCTCAATGAGTTGACTACAACTCTTTGCTGTAGCAACAACGGTGCCAGTTGCATGTGTAACTTCACGTGACGCTTCGGACAATGCAGTTAAATTGGCACTATTTCTATTCGCCTTCACTCTACTTGCAACGACTAGTTGTGCAGTTGACGCTGCAATGCCCTGCGACGCTACTACAAGTTGCTCAAATTTTCCATTACCCAATACAACCTTGTCTGCGGCCTCTAACAAAAAATTAGCACCCATGGCAATTGCCTTTGCTGCTGATATCAAACCTTCAGACCACTGATGATTTCTCTTGTAGAATTCTGTTGCGGAAACAGTCCCTTTACCCTGAGCCACTATTTCTGTTTGTAATAGCCGTGATTTTTTTACTAATTTTCTAATACATTTCATCAATTCCGTACATGAATCCAATATTTTTCCATTAACTTCAAGTTTCAATCCAGAGTCACCTGCACGGGATTTATCCAACATTTCTTGGATTCTACTGGCAGCTTCTTCAATTGCTTTATCCATGCTGTGAAGTTCATTCTCTACTAAATCACCAATGAGATCGCTATTGCCACGGGCATCTGAAAGTTTATTAGCCATCGTGGAAATTGAATTGATTTGCTCCTTGACTTTGATGATTTGATCCAGAGTCGATGATGATTTTTCTTTTATGTTAGAAAGCATCACCGAAATCATTGAAGCGAGTGATTTACATTCGTCAGATAATTTGTCACTCAACGATATATCTGTTGATGTATTCGACATAGATTTTGCATGGATAAGATAAACTGCGAGAGTATATGTAGCATATGTGACTGCTTGAATGAGCGATTTGCCCTCATTTGGAGCATTTTCATAAACTTTATAACACAATTCCAAATCATCGAGTGCAGCAATTCGTGAAGTCAATAAAGTTTCGAGATAATCGGGTGTACATGTTAGTGCTGATATGGCGGGGTTTTCGGTTGCTTCCGTGACATTTTTTATGATAGTTTCACAACACGATAAAGAGTTCATTAAGAGCTCATAGTATGCGGTGTCAGAGTCAGTCTTGTGTTGTACTTGGTTCTTGTCAATTTCATTTTTCAATTCATTTATCCTCAAGTCAAGTTCCTCTTTTTGAGCGAGTAAATCATGTAGATCACCTTCAGCAAGCGCTTTTTCCGTTGAAATGAAATCAATTTTTGCTACAAGCGCTAAATTTTCGGTTTTTATTTGATCGAATTGTTTACGGACATCATCGAGCTCCGATCGGGCTTGCGCCACTCTTTGTGTCTCTTGGTCAGCCGTCGCTTGACCCTGAAGCAACTCTTGTAGACGTTGTTCTGCTTCTTGGGTTCGACGCTCCGCTTGTTCTTGAGCAATTTTAACGCCACCCAATTGTTTATCAACTTCGGCTTTCTAAATATACAATTTATTTTGTTTCGGGGAAAAGATAAATTACTATTGGTTCTTTGTTATTTTGTTATCGATCTACAATATAAATTCTTATCATGCAGATAATTTCCTCTAGTACTTATTCGACAATGATAACAGTCTGATGTAAAATTACCTTTCGTATCAAATTGATATGCTCTTCACGTAGCTTCGAATAAACTTCTTTGAGCTTTTGGAATTTCTCGTCCAGCGATCGGTTCTTATCTGTGAACAATGTTGTAAATGAGAAATATTGATGATATTCGCGACGCAAAACTATTGAAACCAATATCAATTATACCTTCAAGTTCGGCAATTTTTATTTTCATATCAGCATTCTGTTTATTCACATTGTCACTGATGTGTTTTTGCTGCATTATATCATTATTCTGAAAAAATAAAATATTCATTAATAATGTTCAATTTCTGCTTTGGTCTTAGATCATGAATAAAATTAATCGTACTTTTGTTGTAACAACAGATTCCATCTCACATATATGATGTTTCAATTCGCTAACAATTCTTTGATGTTCTGAAAGAAAACGATGCAATTCTTCTCTTTGTCGGCCATTTTCATGGTGAAGATGGTCAATTAAACTATCTCTGTGGAATTCAATGACGCATATTAATAATGGGAATTCTGTGTCAAGAACGTCAATTGAAAATTGAATTATTGATAAAACTCTACCGTTCAGCAAGGACGTCTGGTGAAATCGAGCCATTGCCCGTGGCATCCAGTTGATCACCGATTGTGGAATTAGTGTCAGAAGTATCAATCAAACTATCTACGGTTGTATCATTGTCTATTGACTCATCATGTGGCAGTACAACGACTGGTGTGACATAAGTTCGCAACTCTGATTGTATCAAAAAATTTGGTGGATTCTGTGAACAAAATGAAAACAAAACACCATTCAAATTATTTTGATAAATTCCAAACAGATTAACACTATTCTTATATTAATCGTCAACGTCATTTCAATAATATCTATCGATCCAATGACTCACCTCAGGTAACGCTGGTATGGTGATGAGATGCTTGAAATATTGCATGTGCTTGATTGTAGTGTAAAAGGTTTTCAAGTCGTGAAATTGTTTCGAGAAACGATCACGATGCCCAATTAAAGTATCAGCTGGTAATGCACCATGTAGCTTGAATAAAATTTTCACACAATAATCATAAAGCTGTGAGGCATCTTGAATGCATGGTATGAGGGGTGCCAATCTGCATTGACCGCATGGCGTCATTGAATTTGATTTATATAGATCCAAAGAGCTAAAGACTGAGCGTTGTAGTGTCAATATGTCATCCATATAATCAAACATTTCAACAGCCATCTGGAAACTACAAGAGAGGTAATTGAAAATTTGAAAACCGAATGTGAATGATGAATCTAAAGTGATATGATCTCAGATGAGAAATACATAATTATATTTACTAAATATTTATATCGTTCTCCCCGATTGCTTCCAATTCCTCGGTTGTCACTTGGAGATTACCCGGCAAACCTGGATTACGATTGTGGAACTCTAATTTAGTGATGAGCAAACGTATATACAAATGTATAAGTCGTCCGTATCCTTCTCTCAAGTGTTGCCACATTTTTCCGATATCCTCAAGTTTTCCTTTGTGTCGTTGCGAATCAGATATGACACGGGGATGTCCTTCTCGTAATACTTTGTGCAATACATGGCAGAATTTCCAAGCAACAATACGATTTTCTTGCAATGGCTGCCGAAGTATAAACATCCAAAATATTGCTCCACTCTTTTCCTGATATGTTCCAATGATAGCGCCTTGATGTTTCAAATCAAGGACATACAGTTATACATATACCGTGGAAGGAATACAAAGCGAGGTTGTACGCTCATGCATTCAATCTTGTTTAACACTGTCTATTTAGAATCGATACCGCGGATTATTTTTCAATCAATGTACTCACGACATTGACCTATTTATATTTTATAGAAAAAAAGGATACTTCTGACATGTTTTTCTTTCACAGGTGTTTCTGTCGGATTCACTGCTTTACTGATGCTTATACTCTGCAATTAAATTATAAATGTCAAATTTTGCTATAGGAAAGTAAGTTTTTTTGACAGAATAAAAATTTGGAAATTCACGTTTCAGCCTTTTTACACTTTTAATGCATAAACTCACTTGTTGATGAAGTAGCTTAGCAGTGACTGGCGAAACCGGCGACATTGTTAATAATTTGTGAGGAGGGTTATTCGTTCGAGAGATTATAGAGTTTCAGATATGAAATCAGGCGGCCAAATTCATCATCTGTTTGTGATTGTTCCGTTTTTTTTTCTTTTTCAATGTGCCGGTCAAAAATATGTCGTCTCAGTTATTCTGTTGAAGCGTTTATGTATACCGAATATTGGGCAAATATAGTTTAGATAATTTTTTTCATATCCATCCAACAGCACAGTTCATCGACTTATTTATTTTTTTGTTAGTAGTTATAACGTGTATCCTCTTTTGCATTTAGTGAGCATGCAATTTTCATCATTATTCGACACACAAATTCATGCAAATGAATATGTTGAGGCAACACAGCAAATGGGCGAGGATAAATAGTGTGAGTCATTGAATTGCGTTACAGTGACTTGTTCATTTACTTCGATGTTCTTTCAATGGATACTGTAAACTGATACATATGCGATTGATAATGGATTTTTGGAGTTTATACAAGTTGTATCAGCGCTGGTAACATAATTTATATTGAGTGATAAGAAATGTCTCACCTGAAACTTTTCAAAGTGCTCGCGCTCGAGATCAAGACTCGTTTTTCTCTGTTGAAGTACCCTGGGAAGCGATAGAGAGGCCATTTCCAGTGTCTATATGTATTATATACAAAAGGGTGTTCCACCAATTGAAATTGAATATCATCAATAAACTTTTCGTTGCACCTGCACAAAAATACACATCTGCATGCAGTTTCACATCACCGATAATTCAATGATATTCGTATTTTAGAAAATTGAGTTTATGTATCCAATATGGCTTATATCAATCCGTATATAAACATTCAACAGAATATCTCGCTCGTGCGCACGAGAGAGAAGAATTTATTTGAATTCGCTATTTCCTTTTCTTTTTTCTCAATAAATTACAAACTGGAGTGAGATTCACGATTACACAGCACAAAGTATCAAAACTGTTGCATAGAGCTGTCCCGTAACTCAATATGACAGATACATCTGGTTGGATTAACGTAACACGAACTTTTCTCGGTTGAGGATTTATATATGTATATATAAACGTAAATGTGACCCACCCACATGCACATGAACTACGCTCTAACTGAATGAACAGGAGCTGGACAATGACAACGACAACGACGGCGACGACGACGACGACAACGACGATAGTAGTGAGATTATTGGCGGTAACGGTGACAAGTACATCGTCATAATCATATACACATTGCTTTCATCGTGTGGTTTGTGCATTTGCTGCACTATCATTCGTCAACTTCTGCGGCCTACTGTGGGCTGTCACAACCATTCTCTGCTATCATCATCATTATCGTCATCATTATCATCAATGTAAATGTGTGTAACTTCTAGAGATACGCACACAAGCTAAGTTTATAGATTGGACTCTCACACGCATCACTCACTTCAACACCGGAATTGGCCAGTTCCGTTGAATTACACTCTCTATGAAGATAATTAAGAGTCCCGGGACGTGCCGCCGATATCAAGATGTATATTCAATATCCTGAAATATTTTAATATCAATGAATTCATGTTCAACAAACATACAGTGAGAATATTTTCGAGTTTTTTTTTTGTAGAAACAAATTTGGTATTTATACATTAGGAGACGCTGTGAGAACTTGTGCCGAGGATATATTAAGGGGATGATATAGTGTCGCATCCTAGTATTGTATTCGTTTAGTTTGTCGCAGTGTAGAGTTGCATTAATTCGTAGGTAAGAGATCAAAACACTGAGAGTAGTTTAATGGTGTTGAGGTAAGATGGAGCGCAGAGTGTATTCCATTGGTAAGTTTCGGTTGATGTTAATGATGCGCATGCGTTGTGATGTGAATCTTGAAAGTCGGCGCGCAAGTGCAGATATGACGCGGGACTACTTCTTATACGGCGTAGTTGTATAGTGTGGTTGACTAGTCTCGAACGGAATTGGAGGGATCATGGATAAACATTGTGGAAGGGGAAACAAACTCGAGATTCACCGGAATTTTCTCAAGCTCATTCTCCGGCTAGGACGGTTGATAAACACATTTATTTAATCCAAATTAACCTAGGAAATGGATTTCTTAGAATTTCCCGATATCACTGCGGAGGTTAAGGGTGCAATGGTAAGTATCAACAACTTACTGTCACATATTATTGAGAAAAAAAGGCGACAATAATGATTTTTTGTACGCCGATGTTTACATACATTGTAACTTGTTTATGACATAATTTATTTATTTATTACAGACACCCGGACGTTTGAAATTGACTGATCAACATATCATATTCAAAAATCAAAGAACTGGTAAAGTTGAACAAATATCAGCGAATGATCTGGAAATGGTTAATTTCCAGAAATTCGTTGGCACATGGGGGTTGAGGTTATTTTTGAAAAATGGACTCCTACATCGGTTTCGCGGTTTCAAAGAAAGTGAACAAGAAAAAGTTGCGAAATTTTTTACCGCAAATTACAAAAAAGACATGTTGGAAAAAGAATTGAGTTTGAAAGGTTGGAATTGGGGAGTCGCTAAATTTCATGGCTCGGTATTGAGTTTTGATGTTGGTCATCATACAGCATTTGAAATTCCATTACACGATGTATCACAGTGTACAACTGGTAAAAATGAAGTAACGTTGGAATTTCATCAGAATGATGATGCACCAGTGAGTCTATTGGAAATGCGTTATCATATTCCAATAAGTGATAGCGCTGATCAAGATCCAGTTGATGCATTTCACCAACAGGTAATGGAAAAGGCGTCTGTTATCAGTGTTAGTGGTGATGCCATCGCAATATTCCGTGAAATCCAATGTTTAACGCCTCGAGGTCGTTATGATATTAAAATATTTCAATCATTCTTTCAATTGCACGGTAAAACATTCGATTATAAAATTCCCATGTCAACTGTCTTACGATTATTCTTATTACCACACAAAGATAGTAGGCAAATGTTCTTTGTTGTGAGTTTGGATCCGCCAATAAAACAAGGTCAAACACGTTATCACTATCTCGTATTGCTATTCAATCAAGAGGAGGAAACTTCGATTGAGCTGCCATTTACGGCAAAAGAATTGAAAGAGAAGTATGAAGATAAATTGCCGAAAGAATTGGCTGGACCAACATATGAAGTTCTCGGTAAAGTAATGAAGGTAATTATCAATCGGAAATTGACCGGTCCTGGAGGATTCTTGGGTCATTCTGGTACACCAGCAGTTGGTTGTTCATTCAAAGCAGCTGCGGGTTATTTATATCCACTAGAGCGTGGCTTCATTTATGTACACAAACCACCGATTCATATTCGCTTTGATGAAATAGCATCGGTAAACTTTGCACGTGGTGGCGGTTCTACACGTTCATTTGACTTTGAAATCGAGCTTACCAGCGGTGTCACCCATACATTCAGCAGTATTGAAAAAGAAGAATATGGAAAACTGTATGATTATATCACCTCAAAGAAATTACGTGTTAAGAATCGTGGCAAAGGTGAGAAAGTGAATTATGATAATGACTTTGGTGGAAGTGATCAAGAAGATGAACCCGATGCGTATTTGGCTCGAGTTAAAGCTGAAGCCAAAGAACGTGATGTTGATAATCAAGATTCTGAAGATGAATCAACCGATGAAGATTTCAATCCTGATCAAGGCGATGCCAGCGATGTGGCGGAAGAATATGACAGTAATCCAGGCACTTCTGATAGTGAAGATGGTTCAGATGCTTCGGACATGAGTGAGAAGAAAGAAAAAAAAGTAAAAAAGAAATCAAAAAGTGCAAAAACTGTATCGGAAAAACCACGCAAACCGCGAAAAAGTAAGAAACAGCGCGATGAAAATAAACCAAAGCGACCAGCTACAGCTTTCATGATATGGTTGAACGCTACGAGGGAAAAAATAAAAAGTGAAAACCCTGGCATAGCAGTTACGGAAATTGCGAAAAAGGGCGGTGAGATGTGGCGAGAGTTGAAGGATAAATCGGTAAGAACTTTGTCCACAAAAATAAAGATATTGTTAGTTCACAATCAATATCTATTCAGCTATATATCGAGACTCTTTTTTTTTTTTTGTAGGAATGGGAAGCGAAAGCGGGCAAACTGAAAAAGGAATATGCAGAAGCGATGAAAGAATATGATGCAAGTAACAAAACCAAACCTGATAAAAAAGAGACGAAGAAAGAAACAAAGAAGGACAATAAAAAAGACTCAAAGAAAGATACTTCTGGATCGCCGACAAAATTATCAGGATCATTTAAGAGTAAGGAATACATAAGTGATGATGATAATAGCAGTGATGAGAGTGTCGCAGATAAAAAATCACCAGCACCGAGCGATGACGATGTTGAAGAAAGTGGAGATGATAAAAAAACTCCAAAGAAAGGCGAAAAACGTGCAGCACCGGTAAGAAAAAAGTTATCTATTGAATACATCTTGTCCATTTATGATAAATGAACTTCAGGTTTAATATGACGAAAATATTTTTTTAGCAGGATGTAAAAAAAACAAAAAAAGAGAAAAAAGCTTCTTCGGGCTCGAGTGATGAAGATTTTGAAGCAGGAAGCGATGGTTCGAGTGATGACAGAAGCGATTAGGAATACTTTGTATGTTCATTAATTTACTTGCACCAATTCACCATTACATGGAATGTTGTTTCATTGTACATTCCCAGTTTTGAAAGAGGTCAGAGAAAAATGTTCAGTATCGTTTCGATTTTCTTATACCATTTACAATTTAATTTGTATGTTCATAATTGATGTTAGATAATAAATTTATAATTATTCTATGTACTACGGGACCTATTTATGTTCATTTGTATATTCATTAATCGACGTGTAACAATTAAGTTGGTGATTTATGTACATTTTCATTTTCCAGATGATTCACTTCGATATCTTTAATCTCAATTTTATTATCCTTTATGGCTTTCTGTAACAAAACAAAAGAAAATGGAAATTTTTTTAGTTGAAAACTTTCAGTCTGTGATCGGTCGATTGTCACTCGCTAATACTGACTTTAATAAAGTCAATATTCACAACAAATTTATCAATCCAACCGTGAACCGGTCAATGCTTACGATAAAGCATGATGGTGCATCAGATCATGGTTAACTTTTCATTGAAGAAAAAGTTCATTTCGAGGAATAATATTCATTCTTTCCGATAAATATCCCGAACAATTACCTGAACACAGTCTTTGTAAGTTTTTAACAGTGAACTGCACGATGAGTCATCATTGTCTCCTTTGAGAAATTTCTCAGAGAACCAATAGTTGAAACAATCGTCATATTGTTTTTTTAATTGGCTGCACGGTTCCATCAGTTTTTATTTCAATCCACTGTGAATATAATGAATAGTCATAAGGATGTGAGATTTACCTTGAGACAGGTTTGATAGACTTTGAAAAGTGGAGCGCACATGGAGTCGTTTGTGTCACCATTCAAGAATTTTTCCGCGAACCAACTATGAAAACACGTGTCGTATTGTTTTTTAATATCATTGCACGCTTCACCAATGCTATTCATGGATGCTATCTATAAAGCTCCTGAAAGAAGACAAAAAGACTCCATTTTATTGCGCTTCGAACAGTTTTGACAAATAATTGGTTCGTCCATTTCAACTCACATGCGAATGAGCGTAGATGATCAATAAAATGGAATTTTATTTGAGGTTATATACGCATTCGTCAACAATGCAATCCAAACAAGGTATAAATAGAGTCGAGCGCCGTTGGTCAATGTTAGAAAACCATTCGATTCTTCATAATGAATCGATTATTTTTCCCGTCTCGAATGGTCGATCAACGATGATGCTTTTGACGCAGCCATATCGATATCCACTCGTCAACCGTCATATTGCAAGGCGCCAAAATATAAATTTAAGAACACTGTTGTGATATTCATTGTCAAAAGCATAATCAATTGATGTGATATCGATGTTTTTATTTTATACAGCGTCCATCTTTCCTGGGAAAAGGACCCGAATGAGAATATACTGGGTCAAATTTAGTTTGTTCACTTGCGTCGTCATATGGATTCCGTTGGAATTATTTTTCAAAGTCGTAGCAATCGAAGCAGCAATTGATAACGTAGTATTTTACTCTACTCGAAACTTTTTTTTCCCTGCAGTCTGTCATTATCATCATTCAGTATGTTTCAGTCAATCAATTATCAGTTACTGTAGAATTAATATATAGCCACAGGTTTAAATTATTCAGTTTTCAGAGTCATAAAATAGAATTATGCAAAGTGCCAAAATAATTTTGCCCAACGTGGCGAAAAAATAATGGAAAAAAAGATTGTTGTGGTTAGCGATGGAGCTCAATAATACACCGTCATCATCGCTGTGAGCGGCAGTATGAAGCTATTATATAAAATTGCCCTCTATAATAAATTTACTGCCAATTAATTGTCATTTTCACCTAATTAAAAACTCCTTCTTGGTTTAATGGAGTAACTGAGAAAATAAGGAGGAGAATCTTTCTGCTCGGGTTGATTAATTTTCTCGCGTCAATTTCACTTTACAGACTTTAAAGTTCCTCGTATACATATAATTAATGACTTTATGAAATTTCCGTACGGTTTTTTATGTATTAAATGAAAAAACGAAATGATTAATTTCAAAACGATAAATAAAAAATTGAAACATATGAGTGAATTAAAATTTTTCATTGATACAATATATTTTATTAAAAGTCGGCTGGGTTAATTTATCTTCATATAATTTGTGTAATTGGAAGACAAAAACGTGCTCTCGTATTTCTACATCGGATTTAAACATACATTTAATCGAGAGTTCCGATTACCCTTAATATGTATTTATACAACACCCACTATTTATTAGAAATTATATAACACCATAGAAACGTATGATTAAACTTTTTTTTCATACTACAAACTAGGTGAACTAATTGTATAATTTATTTCGCTATACAACAATTGGTTTCGATTGATCAAACGTAACATTAAGTACCATTTTATATATTTTGAATTTTATGGATTAAATAACAAAATGAATTTGAAAAATTTATTTATCATTTTAATCTTTATTGGTCTATGAAATAAAATTCTAGAGGGATGAAATAAAGTTTGAACGAGGCCATAATAAAGTTTGTGATAGTTCAAAATATTTCAAACAAGTAAAACCCTTTCTTTTCATTTGTTCAAAAATGATTTCCTTCGCATACAATCGCATGTTCTATGTGCGCACAGCCGTAGATACTCATTTTCTATATGGCCAACTGGGCAATGGGTCTTTTCTTCGTAAAGCAAGTCACGTGCTCTTGAGTATTGGCTACCACACTACATGAAATGTTCTTATACGGGATTGCGTAACGTCACATACACAAGAAAAGTGAAGGAGAAGAAAGAAAGAAAGAAAGAAGCGAAACATTATACCATGCAATATATATTGCATGTATATGTGAGTATATGTAAGCCATATATACTGCAATTTTACTTGCGTGTTCTTTTTTTTTCCTTCGTATTTGTTTTTTTTTATTCTTATTATTATTTGCTCTTTTTACATTCCATTTCATTTCTTTCTATTCCCCATTGCACTCCTGTTCTCGAAAAAGTTTCGCGCCAAAGCCTCGATGAATTTTCTTCATAACAGAACCCCTCTACACACAGATTGATACAGGTACATTCACGAATACACGTACGAAATGAAATAATTCATTGACATACTTTTTGAAACGATAAATCGTGTGTTTGCGTTTGTGTGTATATTGCGCTCCATTGAGTGCGGGTTCTTTGCACATTTCTGGTTATTGTTATAAAGTATCGAGTGCTGAGTATCCAACGAGTTCCTATACGAAAATTCCAATTGTGGCTTATGTTTTATTCATTAATATCCAACAGACTTGGAGAAAAATTGGTCACTATTTATCGACATTTTCTTGGTTATGAATCATTGTCAAACTCAATGATTTCATGCTCGCAACTAGATGACAACATTTGTGAATTATTTACAATAAAAGTACATGTAATTTTTACCCTTGAATGAACACAGACATGTGGATGGTATTTGTTGTTAATTTTTACTTGAATTATTTCACTATTGCTAGTTCAGAAATAACTTGAAGAATTCCATTCAGTCCTGCTTGAATTGTGAAGATCAGATTAGCATCTGATATCCTTAATGTCCATACAGCGTTGTGAAATTAGATTTAAATCCTCAACAATTAGTTGCTCGTTATTTTGGTAATTCAAATTTCCTCTATTTCTTCATTATAATTTTCCCAATTTTTCGTCTATCCATAAAATAAATCTATGCAACAATTCTTAATGTTTTCCAGAGTGTTAATTGCCTAATGCAAATACATGTGTGCCATTGCGTATATTAATATAGGCTCCAACACTGATATGGTTAATTAAAACAGGAACTGAGACATGACCACAATAATATGGCGTATCGACAACTCTAGTGATTGTAAGGATGATTGATGAGATGCTGAAACATTACAATAATTTTTCAAATAACGTATTTGAAAATTTACAATTTTATTGTGTTTTATTTTATCTTTAAATAAATAATTTTCATATTTCTTCAATAGGTTTTCATCTCTATCAATTCATGAGTGTACTTGATAAATGTGATCAATCAGTATTGTTTTTTTTCTGTGGAAACAAAGAGGTTGACGAAAAAAAACATGGTGGAATTACATTTACTACAATTTGATGGTACCCATGGTGATAGTGTAATATTCTTATGGGAAAGAAGTGATCCCGTGGGCGGTCATGCGCCAACGTAACGTGCATGCAGTGGCGATCACCCCCTGAGGACATCGACAACGGCGACGACGACGACGACGACGTTGATGAGGACGACGATGATCGTGGATCTCTCTATGCGGGTAGGGTTCTCCTCGTGAATGAGAAACGAAAAGAGTCAGTCTGGCCGCGCGCGCCTTCGACTACTGTCGTCGGCTCGCTCACCCATTCGTCATCTCTATACTACTTCACTTGGGGGTCGCGTGCGTGCCACGCGACTTTTTTGTAAAATTTCATTTTACTGTCATTAATACAAGTGTGCGGGAGAGAAAATTGAGAAAAAAACATATTGCATTTAACTTTGTTGTTAAGTTAATTGGATAGGGAAATTATCCTATCGTTTCTTTTGTACAATGAATAATAGTGCGAGGATTCTCTAGGCCTTCAAGGTGAGTGAACAAATTTTGTAAGTATCTTCATACTCAAATCTATATATTTGATGTATCAGATACAAGTATATTACAACGCAAAATATTTGCAGAATGAGTATGTATAAATAATTAAATATTTATTTTTAACTTTATTGAAAGTGCCATTGTCGCTTTGGGCATTCGGAATATTTTTCGCGAGTCTCTCGTGACATTTATATGAAATACCGACGGGATGAATGACAGCAATGTGTCATGGTGCTGGATGAAAAGCTGAAAGAAGTGGAGTAACAAACAAAAAATTTCGTTTTGTCATTACGAAAATCTGTGGGAGATTACGAATGGGGGTCAAAACTAGCATAATAATTATTTGACTATACATAGATGTATGGATATATATATATATATATATATATATGAAGACCTAACAATTACCATGTGAATGTAGATTAGAAATTGGTACCATCAGCCTCGAGACACAAACATTGTCTAAGCGGGCTGTATGACGGTGCGAACGTGAGCGCAATAGAAGAGCGTTCAAATATCACCACATATTTGAACTCTCATTTAACATTCTTTCTCCATCACCTTTTCATTTTTTTTATTTTCTATTTTTCACTATGACTGTGTGCTACGAGTAAAAATATGTAATACATTTCTTTATCTCTTCCACTCCCCATTTCATGTTTCTATGTCGGCATCGATTTCACAAAACTTCACGCACACTCTTGGCAGATTGTTGATTCGAATCATGGTCATCATCATCGTTTTCGAGATGTCATGATGACGGTGATGGAGAGAAAGTAGTAATACACGAATATAATTATATATAAATTATTCCACGAATCAATCATTATCTTATGTACAGACTATAAAGGAAAAAGAAAATGAACAAAATTCATTTTAAATTCAGATATATTTTTCATTTTTGGTTGGAAGATCAAGAGAAAAAAAATCAATTTATTTGCACTGCTGTTGGAGATCTTTAATTGAATTAAACGATGAGGATGAAAAAATTCTCCTTGAGATACAATTTTTGAGATAATATTTATAAGATACTTCATCAATGCCGCACATTACTTTATTGTGTTGAACTCGTTAATTCCTGTGATACTTGCGTTTTTCTTGAGCTTTTTTTCGTTTCATTCGCAATAAAGAATAGGAATAAAGTACTCCGATGTAAATTATGGAAGTGGTGTAGTGGAGGGAAATATATATAAAGTCATGTAGGAGAACGTTGAGGATTTTTTGCTTGACGGATTATGCGATACGAAAGAACATGTGAGTATATTTTTTTTTTTTGTTTTCATAATCGCGTGACGCCGAAAGCATGTTATATATTGTCGCATAATTGTCTAATATGACGTCAGCGAGTTTTGTAGAAAGTATCGATGGATGGAGATTTTTGTTTTTTTTTTTATTTTACAATAATATAAATTGTACGTGGAATAAGAAATGAATTAATGAGAGTGGATTAAATTTATTCATACTTGTATCCAAATTCATAGTTTAATTCGAATGAATTTTGCAATTCATCTATTAACTTATTCATTTTTTCCTTATGCCTCATATTCGTGTGATATTACTTGAGACAGTATCACGTACGGATTGGGAATAATTTAATTGATCAACTGAGTCATTCAAGATTTTATCATTTTCAATTTTTTCATGCAACACTTTTTATATTTCCATGATTCAAATTATTTATGGTCATTCATGTTCATCCTTTGTGTCACTATGATCACAAATTACGATGTGACTCTCCAATTTTGATTTGAGCTAAATGACGACAGACAGGTGCATGTGTTGCCTGGTAAATTTTTTATTGTATGTTGGTTTATTTTTCTCTCGTTAATTCTTTTCTCTTTTGTCAAACAGTTGCGAAATCGTCGTCAAATTGCCGTCACGATGAATTTATATACACTTGAGGTAATTGGGACTGACTAATCTTTCGTCGAGTTTCTACTATACTGTACGGTGGGCTTAAAAAAAAATAAAATAAAATAAAAAATAAAAAAGAAATGATGGTATGTTCCATGGAACGTGACTTGTATACAACCCACTTTTTTGCATTCTTTTTTTTATTCAATGTCTTGATGACGTTGATGATGACAATGATGACGATGATGATGATCTTGATGATGATGGTGATGATGAAACAAAATATATTTCAATTAATTAACATAAATAAATGTGTATGAACTTTCTTGTAGAATTTATATGCAAAAGAAAAAAAAATATTAATATTAATTATATTTTTCATTTTGACATGAAAATATGGATATGTGATGCGATTGAAAGAATTGATGGAGTTGAAAGAGAATTTGAAGTTGGAATTTAATTAATATTCCGGGAATTATGTTACATAGTCGTCGTCATCATCGTCATTGTCATAGTCATCGTTAGCATCATCGCTATATTCATCTCATTTTACCACTTGCATATTTTGCAATGGACTGTGCAAGTTAGAAGACACCACGGGGCGGTGAATGTACGCAAACGTAAATCATTCCACACGAGTATTCGCTTCTCTCTTGTGATTTGCCACCAACTCCTATATACGTCGTATATAATAATTTCTCTCCTTCTATACATCTCTCGAAATGCGCGCACGCCGTCGGCTTGTTCACACCGTGTGTGCACGCACGCGGCTGTAGAAGTATATATCTTACGTAATTCAGTTCGAATGCCATGACCCGAACAGCATAAATCAAAAATCAAAAGTTATTTGGTGAAAAAAATAAAAAAAAAGCAAATGAATAATATTTATTTGCTGAATGGAAAGTTTATTTGGCTGAAAGTTCAACTAGGAAATATCATTTTCTCAATGGATTTTCAGCGGGGAGTCCATTACTTCAAACAAGGCCCACCTGATGTGATATAGAAATTCGTAACTCGATAATACCATTATAGTTTTAGCACTCAACATGACTCCAAAATCTTTCGTCTGCAACATTTTCCTTCACACAAAACTTGTGGGGACACAGTTGCAAAATAGATGAACACATGAATCAACTTCTTATAAAAGTCTCAGTATTGACACACACTACTTCCTTTGTTTTGTCGGTATTCTCCTTTTTCTTTTTCCATGTACTGCTGTCCAACCACTTTAGAACTCATTCGTACAATACTTTGACACCACACGAGTAAACTTACGACAAAAGTATCCAATTTGTTGTGCATGATGGTAGAGGATACAATGTATGATTAATTATCATTTAAATAGTTATTTCTTTATATTAGTAATATGATATTATTATTAGTCAAATATTTTTACTCAATAGTTTTTTTTGTCATGTCAACCATCATCAAAATCCTCGAGCTCATAACTCAATTCCAATGATTGTTTGATGGCATTGTTCAAGATAGAAATAAATAGTAACAACAATAGATGATCACATTCAGATTATCAGATCATCATTTTACCCAGAACTGTCGAGACATGGAATGTTAAATTGAAATTGAAAAAAATATGTATGAACTCACGTTGGAGAGACAGAATTATGCATGGAATATCATGTCCGTATTTCACTCATCATCATGACTAATCTCACTGGCCACATCACATTTATACAATGCCAGTATTGGATTATATAATATCTCGATGATTACATCAGTTTAGAATAATTTAAAAACTCTCTAGATCACAATCAGAATTTATGTAAATGAAATGATTGAAATGATTCATATTGGTATGATAAATGGATCTATATGTTTTGATAATGCAAGAAATTACATACGTTATTGGATAAAACTAGGTTTGCAGATCATTGGCATGCGTTTGGTACACGTGGAATGGGCGTGTCTCCTGATGACAATAATTCACATTTGGATTAATGATATTGTCAATGCGGAGATTTTTACACTGGGCTACATCACAGGATCAAAGAGACGACAAAACGATCTTGAATATCAACGACCAGGCTTTCGTATATCTGGTGCTATTAATCTTGCTGTCGAAGAGGTAGAGCTAATTTATTTTTTTCCCACACAGCCTGTCATTTGGAAAAAAAAATTTACTGATTAAAAATAAAATTCAAAAGTGATGGATAAATAAATTAATGAATCCATATAAAATATAAATAAATAAATAAATAAATAAATAAATAAATAAATAAATAAATAAATATATAAATGAATGAAGAAATACATTTGATTTATTGTATACAGTGATACTAATTTTCTTATCTGATGTAGAAGCGTCATTAAAAAGAATTGCGATGTGTTTTACGGTTGCCAACATGATTTCGCATGGCTTTCACTGACTGGACCTGATCCCAGGCCAGTACCAACACCAACATTTCTCCATCACAATCCAAAAACGATACCGTCGCGCTCGTTAAAGTCTCCCCAACTCAAGTTTTTTGTATCGAACCGCTTGAACCTTGCTGGTCTCCTTGTTTTACGTTTCTCTTTATATTTCTCCTCATCCGTGTTTTTTTCTTCTTTTTTCTACTGATTTTCTCACGCTGCCTCTTGCTTGCACTCACTTCTACATGTCTCTTTGCCGGTGAATAAATTTCATCTGAATTTTTTCAGGTAAATGCAGGTGAACTCGGAAGGCGAGGTCATCAGCTCGATTTCTTGGTGGCTGAAACTTATGGTGAAGAAGAAACTAGTATACGAGTTACTGCTGAATTGTGGAAAAAAAATATCAGTGCTTATATTGGACCACAAGAAACATGTGTTCATGAAGGTAGAATGGCCGCAGCATTCAATATTCCAATGATTTCGTATGTAAGTCAATTTTTTCAACAAACTACATGAAAATTTTTTTTAAATAATAAGATGAGTAAATTTCATACTCAATCCATCTGTAGAACAGTAGATGATGCGCTTGTTTGATTGGATCTCATTGATCGCTTGGTGTTTGTGCAAAAGTGAGGTAAGAAAGGAAGTAATGAATAGAATTGAGTGGATAGAATTGGAAAAATAAAAAAAAATATGAATTTGAGAGTGGAGGAAATACGATGTTCTAAAGTATGCACAAAAGTATCTGGTGGAATATCACTACCGCGTTCTTGTTGGGAAACGAGGCGCAATGAGTCGCATTAATTAACTGCGATGAAGTCAGAAAGTCGATGGGTAGTGGGGCGAATTGTAGAGCGGGGAGACTGGTAGGAAGGAAGAGAAAAGCCAATTGCGATTGCTCGTGACTGTTTTCCGTTATTCACTCCTCCATATGTAGTAGAAAATTCAATTGTTTGTTTCAGTCACAATATATTTGCATTTGACCAATTACAGGCTTCCAATCGTATCATGTACAACTACAATTACATGAAAATAAAAATTTTGGAAACATATCCGTAATTGGGGTTTCCCTGACTAGACAAACAGAAAAAAACAACGACACGAAACTGGTGTAGATAGGAGTTGATTTGATTTTAGATGGAGATATTGAACATTTTTTAATATAAAATTGTTAATATTTGATATTTACAGTTTTGCACTCACCACGAGACGTCGAATAAAGCAGAGTTTCCAACATTTGCACGTACTCGACCACCAGATACTCAAATATCGAAATCAGTAGTCTCCGTTCTGTTGGCATTTAATTGGACACGAGTTAGTAATGATGAATGAGTCGAATATCTTATAAAATAATTAAGATAATTGGTGGTAAAACATAATTATTTATATTCATTGGAAATTATTTTGTCAGGTGACATTCATGTATATGAACACAAGTTTATTCGAATTCAACAACAAAATGTCAAGTGTCGCAACAACAATTCTCCATTCTTTTGAGTCGTCTGGAATAGCTGTTAATTATTTGCGATGTTGGAAGGAACCTTACCATGTAACCCACATGAACAATCCGTTTCATGAACTAGTTGCGACGACTTATCGCGAAACACGAAGTAAGTATTTATGTATATATTATGTCTTCGATGATTTTGTGGGCATGCCTTATCTTATTCTATTTCTTAGAATGAATTTAAAAACAACTAGGAGCCTATGGTAGATATTTATTTAAAATTCCCTCATATGAAAGAACGCTAAAGTTTATATTGTATTTATAATCAACTGATATAATTCATCAAACAACCACGAAGAAGACAATATCATCAAATTAAATTCTGCATATTCGGTCAAAATAAAATAATACTTGAAACTATAGAACGAACGATTGGCTTTGGTTTCCCTATTCTCCTTCGCGATTGGCAATAGTAATCTAACATTGATATCCGTCTCTTGGCCGAAATTTTATCTGCAACATTTTACTTCGAATAAAATAGTTGGCAATATTTATTCCAATTGATTTAAAGCCAATCTTCATTGTTCAGCATTGTCCTATATAAATTGGTTGGATTGGATCTCAATCGATATATGAAAATGGATACGTTGGGCAGATATTGATGCAAAGCAAACAACAGATACGAAAGTTGATAGACTAATGCAAAAGAGTTGAAACTGTTATAAATGACCGGATATGGTTAGACTTTTCACAAATTTCCTGAACTCATACAGCAGAACAATGTTCATGTGTTAATAAGTATGTGTCCATGTAATACTAAATCTCAAATATTGTTTCATCACATGATGGTGGAGGGGAATTCGAAATCACAGATTACCCTCATACAGTACGCGGCTAAACTATTGTGTACATGTCGTGAGCGCATGAAATATCGTGCTTGGCATACGTCAGATTTTTCACCTTTGAATACGATTGACACATTGTCTACAAATACATACATACGATATTTTACATAGACATATAATCATTTAACTTATCGAAACGTACACACGTGTAGATGAAATAGAACCTCATCCTGCTCGCTATATATATATATATATATATATATATTACCACTATACGCGCGCACTGTCGGATATCTAAAAATAGACATCAGTTACATAAATATTCAACACTCAAATTTATCTAGTCGCCTATAATTACTTTTATTTATTTTGTGAACACAGAAAAATTGGTGGAGAATTATTCTTTTTTCTGTTTCTCTTTGTTATTTGAAATGATTTGACTGACGCACACTCAAAATATTTTTGTTCCATTTCACTTATATTTGAATAAATGAGATCTTTTGCAAAAATAATATGAGAGACTGAAAAAAAAAAGAAAAAAAAACTATGTGCTTTTTTTTCTTTCTGGTATTTGCTCGATTTGGATTGGTGAATGAATATTCTATGAAAAGTGGATGAATTGTCATTTTTGTATCGTTTTATTACAAGAATTTTTTTCTCTCCTCACTGCATAATATTTTCAGTCATGAGAATCTACATCATCACCAGCGTCGCGACAGACGGTTTTATTGGATCGTTTCAAGATCTTGCGAATGTTGGACAATGGATAAGGTGGTATGTGCGATCGAGAGGGTTCGGAAACCTCCGTCTTTACGACTTAGTCATGCGCATACTCTTTTTTTTCTATTCTACGATATATTTCCACAAAGACTTTCGTGTAGTCACAGTAGTCGTGTCGTTGCATATTTCCACATTGTTTTTTTTTGTTTTTTTATCACGTATATATGTAAATTCTTTGCCCCTCCTATTTTTCTTCTTTTTTTTTCATTTCTCACCCAAAGGGTTCCGCTTATTTTTCTCCTTTGCTATTTCAAATACATGTAGAGATACGCAGATGTTTCTTATCTATTCACATTCCGCAATTGAACTTTTCGCGACCTATTTTCATTTGTCGAAGCGATCGCGACAACATGTAAACTTTGAAAATAAATATCAGCAAAATGTTGTTTCTTCGACTTACGAATATCCACAGAGTCTGTGTGAGATTTTGGGTGCTAAATTATATTCATATGTGTGTGATCCATGTAGGTGAATATACTGAATTAAACGAATATTGGAGAGTATCCAAGTGACAAACGGATGCTGTAACTAATGAGTTATAGTTCATAGCTTTCCGCAATTTTTGGCTCTATGTTTTATATTTAAATTTATTTTTAACATCATTTCAACATTATTTCTTCTATTTTCTGTTCTAGTATACGTTATATTAGGCAACTATTACGAGCATATGGGCCTGCTCATGGCGTTAAATGATAAGAAGCTACTTGACAATGGTGAATATTTGTAAAGATTAAGTAAAACTAAAAATAATTTCCTGAATAATCATGACAAAATGTAAATAAATTTTTTTTTTTAGGTGAATATTGGGTTGTGGGCGTAGATACAGAGCAATATGACGAACGGCACCCAGACAAATATTTACGTGGTTTATGGCAAAAACAGACAGACATTTCACTCCTGCGTGCTTACAGAAGTTATTTCAGCATTGTAGCATCAGCTCCAGTTGACTTTGATAATTTTACTCGTCTCATTCACGAATATCGACAAAAGCCACCGTTCAATTTCAGCAATCCTTTAGCTCATGTCGGTGGGATAGTTCAGGTAAATTGATTGAAATTATTGTAATTGATATTAACAAGCCGGAACAAATTACATTTTAATAATAAATTAATAATTCTTTCAATTGAATTTAATACAAATAAATGAAGTGGTAATGTGTGTACCATTGTTTTTTTTTTATCACAAGGTAGATAGTTCCAGAGACAGCCTATCTCTATGACGCTGTTCATCTGTATGAGCGTTCACTCTTGGCTGCATTAGACGAAGGCAGGGATCCATATGATGGTCATAAAATGATTCAAGCTCTATATGGTGTTCATTATCATAGTGCTATGGGGTTTGTATCGATTTTCAATCAATCTAACATCAAGTTTGTCTTACATTTACGTCATTGAACAATTTGAAAAATATTAAATATACAGGTATATGGTTTACATGGACAAAAGTGGCGATGCTGAAGGCAATTATACATTGATTGCGATGGAAAAACGACCGGGAAAGGGTCATGGTTTATATACTATTGGTCACTTTGTTGGTAAAGAACGGACAACCCGCTTACCAGTGAGTATAACATGTGATTTTCTTTTTATCATTATCGAATGTACTATCTTTGGATAGAATTAAGCAATTGTCATCTTCAGAAGCTACGACTGACTAGAGATATCACGTGGTTAGGTGATGGGCCGCCACTAGCTGAGCCTCATTGTGGATATCATGGTGAAAAATGTAACGGTATGAATCAAAATAGGTTTAATCATATAAATTTTCCAAGTAATAAAGAATAGTAATGCGTTCCATGATTCGAGACGTGTCGATTGCAGGCAATTTGTTATGCTGTTAAATTTTACAGCACATACTGGTGAAATTGTTGGAGGACTTGCTGGTGGGTTGATACTTATTTTCATCTCAATCGCTCTAGTTCTGTATCGAAACTGGCGATATGAACAAGAACTCGATTCACTTTTATGGAAGGTAAACTACAAAGATATCCAAATCAAAGTCACAAAGGAAGAAGCAGTTAATAATGAGACAAATCAAAAAATAAACACCAAACCGGTTATAAGGACAAGTCAAGTATCTCTTAGTTCGAATCCTGATGCTGATTTCCGCTATTCAATGATTTATACACAAATTGGATTCTATAAGGGTCGAATGTTTGCTATTAAGAAGGTCCGAAAGAAATCAATTGAAATAACACGTGAGATGAAAAAAGAATTGAAAATTATGCGTGATTTGAGGCATGACAATTTGAATGCATTTATTGGTGCTTGTACAGATCCACCAAATATTTGTATTGTCGTTGAATATTGTCCGCGTGGAAGTTTAAAAGATATTCTTGAGAATGAAGATATGAAACTGGATAATATGTTTATGGCGTCGTTAGTGGGCGACATTATCAGGGTAAATGTCTGAGATTTCATCTTATGAAATGCAATAAAGAATGTCATGTTTTTTTTTATTTATGAAAAACTTATTGCATAGGGAATGATTTATCTACAAGAATCAATTTTGAAATATCACGGGAATTTGAGTACATCTAATTGTCTTGTAGACTCACGTTGGGTCGTAAAACTCGCTGATTTTGGACTACGTGAATTTAAAAAAGATGCAGAATGTGATTTAGAAGATGTCATGAAGAAATATCAAGGTGAAAAATGAATGCTGTTGAATTTATTTAAGCAATTCAGTTACTTATCTTATCCGAATGAACTGAAACTATTTTTTTTTTTTTCTTGAAGGACTCCTGTATAAAGCGCCAGAATTATTGAGATCAACGATCATTGAAGAGCCCACTGTGCGTGATTTTCAAAAAGGCGATGTGTATTCATTTGCAATTGTTCTTTACGAACTTCACGGACGTCACGGTCCTTTTGGGATCACAGAACACACGGCACCAGAGATACTTAAGAGGCTGATTGCACGTGAAGCTGGAGTCCCCCCATTCAGGTGAGAATTAGAATGATTTATCACGATTTTCTGACAGTTTGTGAAATATTTTGATTAAAATTTTAGACCACCAATGGATCAGTTGGAAAATTGTTTTGATTTCGTACGAGATTGTCTGTTTGAATGTTGGGCAGAGGATCCAGAGAACCGACCCGACTTTAAAATAATACGTAATAAATTACGACCACTTCGAAAAGGAATGTGAGTGCAAATCAAGAATTAGGAAAGAAAACAAGCGAGTTGTAATGTTCGTTAATGACCATGTTCATTTATTAGGAAGCCGAATATCTTCGATAATATGATGGCTATGATGGAAAAATATGCGAATAACTTAGAAGCACTTGTTGACGAGCGAACTGATCAACTCACTGAAGAAAAAAAGAAAACAGGTCGATTATATAACAAATTTTTATTCGAAATTACTCTCTATAGTGTTTACTGATTATTGTAATTTGTTGCTTCTGTAGATGCATTATTGTACGAGATGTTGCCACGTTACGTAGCAGAACAGTTAAAACGTGGCAATAAAGTTGAAGCTGAGAGTTTTGATCGTGTGACGATATATTTCAGTGACATTGTCGGATTTACATCAATGTCAGCTGAGAGTACACCATTACAAGTTGTTGACTTCCTCAATGACTTGTATACATGTTTCGATTCAACTATAGAAAATTATGATGTTTACAAAGTGGAGACGATTGGTGATGCTTATATGGTGGTAAGTAATGCACACATTCATAATAAAATAAACAAATAACCGCCAGAAAAAACAGATATTTGCATGGATGAACCAAAATTTATCGACTTTCAGGTGAGTGGGCTGCCCATAAGAAATGGCATTCAGCATGCTGGTGAAATAGCAAGCATGTCTCTTTGCCTTCTAGATGCAATTAAACAATTTTCGATTCGTCATCGGCCAATGGAAAAGTTACAATTGCGGATTGGAATTCATTCGGGTCCAGTTTGTGCCGGTGTTGTTGGTTTGAAAATGCCTCGATACTGTCTCTTCGGTGACACAGTGAACACTGCGAGCAGGATGGAGTCTACAGGCGCACGTGAGATTTCAATCTTATTTGGCTAATAATCATCAAATGAATTCATCAATTTATTGCTTGATATTTTTAAATTGCAAACAGCTCTGAAAATTCACTGCAGTCAGGAAACGAAGCGTCTGCTGGACCAATTGGGTGGTTTCCGTTTGATTGAACGTGGCGTCGTGTCAATGAAAGGTAAAGGAGATCGTTTGACTTACTGGCTCATTGGCGAGGATCCTAATCAGCGTGAAGAGCGAACACGAGAGATGATGGCGCGTCGTAATGGAATTATGATGATGGGAAAAATTTCTCATGATTTATTGGTGCCAAAAAGTTCACTGAAAAATAAATCACTAACAAGAACAACATTCTTGCGATGTTCAAGTGAATCACCGAAGCGTTTAAGATTCGCTAGTTCAGATCAACTCAATCAAAAATGTATCATGAATATTAATGAGCTTGAGTCTATTGTCGACTCAAGTCCTTGCAAAGGTAAAGGTCTTTGTTCACTGAGGCAAGGTTGCATGGAGAGTTCTAGATCGTCAAGCAATTCTTGTCCATGTGTTGAAAAATTATGTGAGCCTGAAACTGATCAAGAGGAAATTAAAATTCATTCCATTTCGAGGGATAAAGATGATGAAAACAATGGCAAAATAAAAATGATGCGTTATGATATGACGGAAATTCTTGACGGAACTTGTCGATCTGCGCCAAGCAGTCCACGACACAGTTCAATTATGTCGAATTGTCAAAAGAGATCAGCACAATCAACAGAGGAGATTGATGGTTGTGATGCGACACCATTAATAGCATGCATTGAATAACGTTTATCTGTTGTTTCGATGAAATTTATTGAAATTGAATTGAACGTTGCGGTATTTATCTGATATTATTGCTGAATTGATTCACTGCCAAAATTATTTTTCCGTTTCTCGATGGAGAGATTTTATGTACAAACATGAAGGAGGAAGCACAATTGTGATGAGGATGTAAGTTTTTTTAGCTTAGACAATCAAAGGCTCGTGTTTTTTAATCTTTCTTCGCGCTCGCTCTTTTCCTTTCTCATGGATTATTCCTGCGAGCACGAACGTATGTATAAATGAATCATCGCGTATCTAGTCAATATATATGCATATATTTTCCAATATATATGTATATATATATACGTGATGAATTCAATCGGAATAAATATTGATAGACTCACGTCAAACATTACAAAATTTCTATCAATTTCTTTATTTTTTGTTTTTCAAGTATAAGGTGAATGTTCATAAATCCTTTATGAGTTCGATGGAATAATGAATGATATTGTATTTATCAGTGTATTGTAATCATTCTTAACTGTTGAATGAACCGAGGTGAGTGTTCGATTTTTTTTTTTTTTTTTTTTTTTTTTCGAACGATAAAAATCATTCTCCAAGTTTATTTTCTTATTTAACAGTCGAAACATTTCGCTTTTCCGGAGATACGGCATTCTACTTCAATTAGTCACATATTGTTGAAGAATTATAGATAAATAAATTATCATGATGGACTTATAGATGCATTTGTTATTCAAGTATACAAATACATTCTGATATATTTCCCATTTCGTATTCATACTTTTTTTTTCCGAGAATATGATAAATAAGAAAAAATTGATTGATTGTTGACAGATGTTGGCGTTAAAGTCAATCACAAGATCAATCAAGTATTGGATGTATGATAGTGTGTGTGCGTGTTTATTAGGAACCTTCAAACGATCCCCTTGTGTACTATGAGGGAGTGATACATACGTACACAAATACTCATGCAATACTTCACCATTCTTCGTGTATTATTATATACATATGTACCATGTTTCCGACCGACATTGAAGACGAATACATAAAAGCACACACGATCAGACTTCACTCATGTGCTTCATATATATACATGTAAGTTTAGAGACTTCAAGTTTAGTCTACCAAAGTGGACATGAATTCATTGCAAATCGGTATACGCGAATGAATGTATTATTCGCTGCTCCACACGTCATCACGTAGTGCTTTAGAGGTCAAGTTTATATATTATATAATCGTGAAAATTTTAGTTTTTTCCTTCTTACTCTTATCCAACATGATTGTAAATTTATTTTATTTTGTTTTCTATCGAGTTCCCAATGGGAATTCGCACGAAGAGAAATAGTATGAAATCATGTGATGATATTCACAGATGCGATTCTGAAAGTCGTAGGGTATATATGACATATTCGAAAGAAATGTATTATTGTTATTGTGTGTGATGAGTTATAGAAAAGAGGAAGGATTCAATTTTGCACTTCCCTTGCTCCTTGCACAGATAGTGTTATGCTCGCATGGATACATCAACATGTATATGTATGATGAATTATTGGTGTATATGGGTGGTAGGCATTGTACATGCCGTCTTATTTACGTTGAAGTGGTTGTCAGCCAACTTAGCTTGGCTGGCCATCATTCAATCTAGGACCGTGGAACATAATTCTCCGGTGCAGCCCGATTCACGCAGCGAAAGCCATTTGATATTTGACGTCAAGTGCGATTATCGTATAAACTCGTCCGGATAAACGTGCACGTTGGGCCCCCTCTCGGCTATCTACTGAGTATGTATAACGTTCCAAGCTCCAACATTCTATCGATGCTCGTCGTTTGAACACTAAGAATAATGCGGATGAACGCGTTTGTATATGTTCATAGAACATTATTCGCACAGGTTTCAGTGATCTGCGGTGGCGCACAACCGGATGAGATACATTTCGATTATTATTATACCTATATAATCACCTTATCAAGATTGGCCATTCATCGATTGATGTCATTGACTTTGTCGTTGGTGTGCGTATACTTGACATGCGAGTATTTTCTCAGAGGAAAATAACTAGTCCGGGGTCATTGTCCCTCCTCTTTCTCATCTAATTTTTATAAAATGCCATGATGTACAAAAGTGGATTGCATCATCATCAGCGAATGAAAGGAATACTTTCATTTCATCGGACCTCATGTCCTAAATAAAATGCAATGAAATCAAGCAAATTATTCTCTATCTATAGAAGTATTATGTTTCAAGTGTTAAATCGCTGATTTTATATGTTTGATGTGTGAATGCTTTGTGATCAGGACCTGAACCCGATTAAAAAAAAAACATCCGGGTTCCTCTCACATGCAGAGTTCTTCACTGAATTTTAATGCAGTAAAGATAATTATTTAAACCCTGCTAACTACTCAAAGTGGGCGTGGAAAATAAAATTCTCGCAAATATTTTGCGAGGAAAATTTCAGATGGTAAGAAAAGTATAGAATAGGAGATCAAGAAACAGATTGGAATGGAGCGAACCATTGAAGAGCGTTACAGGTAAGAGAAAACGGCTGGCGATAGTCGAAAGGGGATGAACAGGCTGGTTGATGTATTGCTAAAAACAAGATGACAATAATGGTAATCGGCAGAGCGTATTCACCCCTCAACAAGTTTTGGGAGAAAAAGCGAGACAGTAATCTACCTCTTTGGGCTTGAAGTGATAAGGAATCGAAATCCCAAATGGTATCAGCAATAAAAAATAACAGACAGAGTTTCTTGAATGAGTGCACAAACGCGCAACACATCTCTTTTTGTTCGAGATTTTAGGATAATTGGAGAACATCAACATCATTATTAAATTCAATTAATGAAATTCAATGTACAATCGTTCACCATGTCAGGAATTCAAATATTTACAAAGAGTTCGAATTTCATTTGAACGTCAGATAAAATGAAGAGAAAACACTGAAACAGAATTTTCATTCTGAAAACAAACTTTTTCTAATTGCACGTTTTTCTTTCGTTTAAAAAGCTCATGCACAGCCGTGAAAGTCTTGGAAATTCGACACCACAGTGATCAGACCATGAGTAGGACATCCGACTAGAAATGAACATAGAAATAGTGCAACTTTTACATCAAGAGAATTATTTTAGTGGGGTGAGAAATCTTATGCAAATGAAACTTGCTATTATCGATAAATTACCAGTGATTGATGCAAAAAAGATTCTCAACGAATACTTGAGGTGTTTCCAGTTGAATGTGGAGGTGAGTTTGTGAAAAAGAAAAGAGGGAGGGAGATCTTTTAGGAGAATTACGCGTAATGAAAACAATTAAGAATAAACTTAAGAATCTAACACAACTGTGATATTTCCATTGTTTTCAGTAGGGTGAGCAACAATTGGCCTTGCTGATTTTGTTGTTTATTGCTTTTTAATTATCTATGCAAAATGAATGCATAATTTACTAATTATTATTTTTACGAGCCTCCATAAAATGCTGGTAGTTCAGAATAGAATGAAAAATCATATCATTAAAAAAGATTGAGTATTGATTTCTGAATGTACCCTTCATCAATGATATCAACGTTTCTAAAAATGAGACTATAAAAAAATAGAGAAGATCTTATCATCATTTATATTTCAATGCTGACTTGAATTGAAAAAAAAATATTCCCAATTCAAACAGAAGCAATTAAACGGAAGAAACAAAATTGTACGATGACAGTTCTAAGAACATTGCGGTTTTTGTATCGAACATTTGTTCTACCAAATTCAATGGGAATGAAAAACATATGACAAAACATTTTACTTATAACTATACTAATATGTAACATTGCTTACGGTTTTATAAGAACAAATATAGATGCTAATATCCGTAATTTTCAACATTCCATTTCAAAGTTCAGGAGAGTGATCAGGATAAATGATAAGAGATGAAAATGCTTTTTTCTCTTATGCGAATATAAAGTTAAGTGTTAATACAGTTGACGGAAAGTTTCTTGAGCAGAAAATAAATAAGTCGCGCAATGAATTGAAAATACATTTCAGTGTGTTGCAGACACCTGTAATTTATGATCACCATTATATGGTGGTTGTTCCCGACTTCATCTTATCATTTCCGATGTTGCTCCACACGTACTGTTTCGTCGCCAATGCAACTGATTATTTCACATAGGGACAATCTGCTTGACTTGTCTGGGTGATATGGAATAAGTTTCACTTATTCTTTTCTATCTTTGAAAGAAAAAAATTTGATCACGAGATGGATGCGTGATCGTCATTCAGTTTGCATTCACCGTAAATACATATACATATATATTAGTGATTTATTACGAATAATTGACAAAAAGTGAGATGGGTAGAAGAATTAAGGAAAAAAAAAAATCTCTGTCGAAGAACTTGAATATTCAACGTGTCTTTTTCATCAATCCTTCTCTCTCTTGGTGTTAATTAAATTATTCCTCTCTTTCTTCTCATCTCTCGCTCTAACATATGAAACAAGTCATGAAATGTTGACACTCGAAGTGATAAGATAACTCAACACACTACCAATAGACGATTATTTTTAGTCTTTCATTACGTCTCATTCCCTCTGTTTTCTTTTACATTGTGACATGAACTCATGTTCTCTTTGTCACTTTAATCATTCTATAATCATGAAAACTAATCCATCGAGTCACTCACATAATAAAAATAGGGAAATTATCATCGTGGAACATTCCTGAATAATCAGTGGACGGAGAACTAGTTACAAATTAATATACATTTTGTAATATGTAATTCTTGTAAGTATATATGTTTATTCGAGATAATTATTAGGTTGATAACGTCAAAAACCTAATTGACAGTGATTTGATTGAGTAGTTGATGTACAAGGATTGACGAGACTTTCCAAATCTTGTAAATAAGTATATATGTGCGTGGAATATTTTAATATATGAAAACTGATGTCATTGCGAATAAAAGTCAATGAATACATCGATGAGTATGGAAAAATAATATATTGAATTTTGCAGATGATAAATATATAGATATATAAATATGTATATGTATGTATATATGGATATGCTATACCAAGTATAGGCAGAAGAAGACGGTGTGTTATCAGCACGCATGTGTCAAGACAAGGCACGAGAATGAATACATAACATTCATTCCTCTGTGAATGCGTGAAATGATATCAGTGAGCGTCGTAAGTAAACACAAGCCAACTCAAACTCTAGAAGTCTCCATTTCTCCATCATCTAATTTTTCACATAATCAAATTAACAATTCAGTCATAAATGAAAATAAAAAGGATGTCATATTGAATTGAGTCTCACCTGGAGGTGTATGGGGTCGAATATAAAACTTCCATAATGATGATAAATCAAATGAAATGTTATGCGTTGATAATATTAATCGTATTAGTAAAATTCGATATGGAATATTGTAGCTGATTGGAGTATTTGGTATAAATGATATTGCAAGTGGATGTATGAATATTAGTTATACACATTTAAACACAGTGCGATTATTTCATTCTCTGCTTGTTGGCCCGATAACTAGGATCTACGGCGCCGAATGCTGCCGATCATGGCCGAACATACGCATTCTACCTCACTTTAGTGCTGCCCTCTGAACATCCATTAAACTTACTATGGACCCACCACAATCATGTGTTGCTTCAGTATCATTCAGTATGTCGCGGTCATCGTCAATGTGCGGTCCCATTTAAGTAAGGTTATACACTGTGTCCGCGCCCAATTCGAATTTGATATTAGAAAAACAAATTATAATGAAATAAAAAAAGTCAATTTGTTTAGCAACGAAAGAATTATCAACTTTAATTAATTTTTTTAATGAGCTATTGACGCGCAATTGTTGATATTAATATTCATTGTCGTAAATGAGATTGCTTTTGTTGCCATTTTTACTCCATCCCCCCTCTCTATTGGATAGACGAACATAGAGAAACAGTGAGAGATAGGAGGATGATAGAAGGGAAGTTGTTTTGACGAATTGCGCGCGGAAGTGGCTATAGAGTGAGTGCTTATTTCATATACACGCACACACGCGCACACGTACACATACACACACACAAATATTTATATATACATTGGGGTGGAGAAAAAAAGGAGAGGCACTGCGAGAGAAAAAAAGAATGGAAGCATAGCAGCAGAGAGTGAGATAAAAATTTGAAAAGAGGGGGAAATATTTATTAGAATAATAACAGAAAAAAAAAGGCAGATGAAGATTAAAATGAGCGCCGACAGTGCGTCTCCGCATGGCTCTTTTGTGTTAAACTGATGTACACATGTATATCTATAGCATCAGTGTGTTTACCAGTATTTGAATCAAATTCGAAGAAATTGTTTCACATGAGTGCGCGTGCGCGCAACGTAATTTTGCATTTTACATATGAATCACGACGGTTGTTCATTATATCCCCACGAAATTTAGTGTTACATTGGATCGAATATCAATAGTTCATTCTTCATCATTAAATCCAATCATTTTGGTTTTATTAACTCACATTCAAGTGGCATATATATACACATACGGATTAGAGTGTATTTTGAGGTGTATAAATTTTGTGTTTTGTTATAAACGCAAAATAATGCGGTAAAGATAAAAATTGGGATTGGATTACCATGCTGGACGCAGCCACGAGTCACAGGTAAATCTTTAACGATCAATCGCTATCTTTTTTTTCCATTCATTAAAATACGTATGAGTTCTCTTTTCTTCTCTCATCTTCAGTTTATACTCAAGAAAAATATTATGTTTTTGTTTTTATAAATAAAAAATTCTTTTTCTCTGAGATAATTAATTCAATATATATATATATATGGAAATCTTAAGTTATTTCACGAAAATAATCAAACTGTTGAAAATAAATTCTCCATTCGTGTTAAATATTTATAAGCAAAATTCAGTATAATTTCGAACCAATTAGTAACTCCTGTTGATGTCTGTTGTAATTCGACGTTGTAAATTCTTAATCAGAATAAGTGTAAGATTCTTGGAATGTTATTGTGAATCAGTCACAATTCTGGTGAAAAACAAAATTATCTTTTATTTACACATTTCAAATGAATGCAAAACAAATTCGGAAGGTAAAGTATATAGCAACAGTAAAATTCCGTGTTGAGGTTTAAAGTGTTGTTATCTGTGGTGAAACAATTGATTGCACTGTTAGTTTGTGTATATTTTTGAATTATTTTGGTCGGAAACGATCGTTGGTTTGAAATACGAACGGGGAGGAGGAAATGATGGGAAGATGAGTCGGTCGTGAAACATTTACGTGTGTAGTATCGACTGGGCTGCACGTGGCTGATCTTGCGTTAGTTTCACAAGTGTGAATAAGAGAAGGTGAAGAAGATTGATAAAGAGAAGAGACTGCAGACGAAATAGCTATTTGCATGTTCACCAAGCGAATAAGTCGCGGTCAGTGGTAACACGTGACACGATTTTGCATGAAGAAAAGCGTTATAAACAGTTCAACCTTTTACGAAAAAAATAATCTCAGACTTCAACAATTTTTGTAAGTAATATCAAGGATATTTTTTTTAAATAGTTTAAAATAGACAATCAAAAATATTTTGCATTCAACCATTGAGCTTTTCTCCGTATCACTCCGCGAATTATTATTATGGATAAGATGAGTTAAAATATTTACAACTGTCGGCTCGAATTGTGGGACGACTGATTGCGGTCTTTTTGCTTTTGAAATGAAGTCTCGAATTGAATGGATAGTGATAGTATGCAGTGAAATAATATTCAATCCGTTATATAGCATTGAATTGAAATATATTACGTTGGAATTTGAAGGTGAAAGAATCGTAGTCCTTCAAATAAATTATTTAATATTCTGGGAACTATATTCTTCATTCAATACTATACCCTGTTCAATTATTTTGGGCAAAAAAACTTTCTTCACTTTTATCAGGTTATAAAACCAATTTTGTTTTGAATTACGAGGATATATTTATTGACCAAACGTTGTCGCATTGTCTACACTTCTGTGAACATGTTATAAGAAGGAGATAATTCTTGTGAAAGGAATTCACAAATCCGGCATATTATAACTGTTATTGGTAGAAGAACCTTTGTATTTCTTAAAATTCCTTTGAATATCTGTTTGTAGAAAAGTTATCATACATTTTTTTTTCTTGTTATTGTATCCCGCAGCTTATCTTGAATGTTGTCTCATAAGAAAAATTTGCCATAATATTGTGTATCGTTCACTCGACTTTTCACAAGTTGTGGCATGTCAGAGTCACTCATCAAACGCTTCTCTTTCCAAATGCATACGTAATATAAATGTGTCTGTTTATTTGTCTCATCAGAGTGTAAAGTCGTGGAGTCATTAGTGGCACGTTGTTGTAACGGTGGTTGAGAAATGACTAACAAGCGCTACGCCCTCTTAAGTATGCAATAAATAGCAGCGGGTGCTCGGCTGCTCACGCCTGAAGCAAAATTGTCTGTTGTCCTCCAATGAAGCATAAGAAGAGCGATAATATATGATAAGAATGACAGGCAGTGAGATGTATATCGATATATCCAAATCGCTAAACTATTCCGTGTACAATTAAGTGATCGTGAAATATACCTCGATAATTTCGTGATAATTTCGATTTATGAATTTGGAATAGTTTTAGATTATATTATGCGTATAGCTCAATAACTAAATATCTCAATTGTGCAATTACCTATAGTAATTTGATTGGTCCGCAATGAACCGCGTCAACTGTGTGGTATTGGATACAGTTGAGTTACAAAAGTTTTCAAATTGCACTCTTTTATCGTAGTATTTTTCCGCGATTTTCATAAGATTTCAAGTTGTTCAAAAATATGTCGCGGAGGGAAATAATTAGATAAACGAAATTGTCAACAATTCCATTACATGGACATAAAATTCAAGGTGAACTTCGTATTTGTCCTTGAACTGGGATCAATGTATCGGTAAATCGTTTCGGATTGAAGGCAAACAGCCCTCTTTTTTCAAAGTCTCGAAATGCATAATATATATATCGAAAATAATCGGGAAAATGAATTTGGTTTAAATACAACGAATGTACACACATAAGTGATACATATCGGTTAATAATCGCAATACAATAGCAAAGTTAGTTTTATATATTTTCAATGTCACGATATCATAAAAAAAATCACGAAAAGAAATAAATAAATTAATAAATAAATTAGTACGAATAAGTTAGCTAAAAAGGCGAAATAATGAAAAGAAAAAAATTAGAGAAATAAAAAAAAAGCTTCCAGATGCCATGCAATCAGTCGGCTGTAAAAACACAATGATATGCAAATAGAAATAGCTGCATGGTATGACAATTAATATTACAATACTCAATGCGACAATTTGAAGTTGAAATATCCTTTTTTTTTTTTTTTCATTTTTAAACACATTTGAAATTTTGTCTCAATCAGTATGCTAACAATGAATATGAAGACATCGATTATAATTTTATCTGGTGATGTAAATCACCGCCACTTGACACAGCGCGATCAATATCGTCACCGATGCAATGATAAAAGCGAAGAGAGTGCAAACAACTCAATTCACACCTATACAGCTGATCTGATGTCACTTTTCATTGGCGTGCAACGTATATATATGTATAATGTATATACATATTGAGTTTGCATTGAATCAACAATCATCTCATATACCAATCAACTCGCGAGGGCATAACAAAATAAATTTTAATTCTATTTTCCACATATATTTTTTCTCTCTTTCATTATCGATATGGAATTGGAGTATGAGACTATCAGCAGCAAATTATATTATAGGATAATAATATTATGATTTTTCAATCATTTCGTCATTGAAAAAGAAAAGAATATTTGCCGGAAAATGGCAGAATATTTGAATAGTTTGAAAGAAAAATACCCAACTACTACATCATTGTCATTGTTTTCAACGATAGAGTGGATGTTTTTGTATGTATTCATTGGAATTGAATGGCAATTGTAGAATCAAGGAAGAAAATCATTGTGATCGCACAACAGATAGTTCTTATTGTTATTTAATTTAAAGAAACAATAGTCATAATTACAATACAAATTTATGCACTATTTTTCGTGGATATTATTAAAAGTTATGAAATTTATTATCCCTCTTTCCTGTACGTCGACAAACTCATTTCGCAAAATCACGTTTATAATTTTTGAAAATCAAAATTCATCCTCTGTATAAAAATATCAAAAAGGGTTTATTATAAAAGCGATAACGAACCGCTGGTGAAAACAAAAGTACGTGAGAAAACGAAGCTGTTAATATTTATGGATATATTAATGCAAAGGATTATGTATATATGTGTGCATACATATCTATATTGATATATATGTTAGGAGGGTGTCTAGAGGGCCATGTGCGGTATATGAGTGGAAAGATCGCACGACGATAAAGCACAACACGAGCCGTAGCCGCGTTTGGTCGCTTTGTCTAGCGACCGTAAAGATATACTTATTTATCTTAATGGTTGCCTGTCCGAGCGTTGCGGGCACACCTTTTACCTCCTTTGGCTGCGTGCACTTCGCGAGTCTGCTCCTCTTCGCTTTTCACAAAGGGATTTGCTACGCTCATATCTTCTCCTCCTTAACCCCCATAACCTCCATCTCTCTCTCTCCCTCACTCTCTCCCTCTTTTTCGTATCGTTGTCTCCAATGTTTTTTTTGTTTCTTCTTTTTTTTTATCATCTTTGTTTTCTCATATATATTTTCTATCCCTCTTTTGTTTTTAATCGCATGTGGGACCCAATAAAGGATCCTTATCGTTCTGTCTCTTTCTTTATATATATGTATGTAGGTATCTCTTATTAATAATTCAACGCGTAACGCCGGGGTCTACGATCTCTCGCGCGCAGAGATTCGATTCGTTGATAAAACGGGGCCCATGCACGCTTTGCTTTCAAAGCGGGACCTTATATTCGAGAGACAGACTGAAACAGAGTAAGATTGGAGTGTATTGGAATTTGAAATTTGTCGAAAATATATTTTGACAGAGAGAAAATTTTTATTGAATTTGTATTCTAGTTATCAATTTGCATTTTTTTTCCTCCTTTTCATTTCCCTAGGGATTGGATTTTGAAACAGAGTTTGTTCATCAGTTCGTTGCCTATCTGGTTGAAGAGTATTTAAGAGATACATTGGTAAATAATAAAAAAAAAAAAAAAAACTAAGCTGTTGATAAATTTCACAAATAAATAAATACGTATAATGAAATTAAAAATAAAAAAAAAAAGAAAATCAGAGTGGAGCGATCGAAACCGGTATGGATCATCGATCGAGGACGGAAGAGAGGCGGCGAGAGCCGACGGGATCGCCAGTTCGCACGCTCCGGTGGCCGCGCGCGAAAATAAATGTAACACTCTAACTCTTGTATATAATTCGTTGTGGGGAAAGAGAGAGAAAGAGAGAGAGAGAGAAAAAAAAGGTAGAGAAAGAATATTTCAGTGAAAAAGAGTGGAATAGAATGAGAGGAAGGAAAGCGAAAGGAACATGAATACTTGTGGAATGGAGAATGAGAGAGGGAGAAAGAGGGAGAGAGTGAGATATAAATATTATACATTGAGAATGGGTCCGTAAGGCAAAGCGAGAAGAGGCGATTGCCCTGATGTTGTGCTCGCACAACAACATACATATATACAATCCCATTCTCTTATTTCATCTCTTTCTCCGCCTTCTTTCCATATCCTCGTCCATTTTTTTTTTCTTTTTTATATATAAACTTGCCCACTGACAATGTTCTCATGCTCCCGGAATAGCCTCCCATAATTTTTTTATTTATTTTTATTTATTTGTCTTCATCCAGCTTCTATGCAGCTTATAAATTCTCTTACTTCTACATACATCATACATTGATCCCCTTTTACTCATTCAAAAACAGAAGAGAATAGGTCTATGATGGGCAAGGGGAAAAGGAAGAAGAAGAGAAGAAGAGAAAACAGAAAAAACGCATTGGCGGAAGAAAGTCTGTCTTTTTATATATTACGTGAAATGTCAAAAACAAAGATTGATCACAAAATGAACTCGAATATATTCATATATTTATATGCATTTTTTTGTATTCAAATGGTATCTTCTTCGATCGAATTGGCTTTCTTCAATCCTCAACAATTGATTATGTCGGGGTCGATTCGTTTTGCTACCCAACTGAGATGCGCATCAATCGGATAAATAATATAATTGGCTTATGAGGTGAAAGATCGATAGGTCAATTTTATATTGGGAACTATATTTAAGTAGGATGAAAAGAATGAATATTTTGTATAAACATTAATTTTGATTTGAAGTGTTGCTGTTATACTTTCATATCGATTTGATGATTTTGCATTGTATTTATTTTTAATAACCTTTGCTTTCTTTTCTCAATTAGGTGGCTGCACTTAAAAGCTCTTCTGAAGGTGACATATTATTGGCTGAGAGATGTTGATAAAATAGTAAAAAGGACACATTTGTTTTCCTGTAGAAGCTCCTCGGCCATGCTGTTTAGGTATGTATATACATGAAGCCACACAAAAACAAATTCGATTTTACACTTATTATATTTTTTTGTAACTCATATTGAAATTGGAATGAATATATATATGCGTAACATTCATATTTATGTTTATAATTGCAGGCGGTTGTGAACTCTGGTTTATAGTGAGTCGAGTGAAGCCTCTTGTATACTCTCGTGAATATTATAAACACGCGCGTTATCGCTTATGTACTATTTTAACGGCGTTATCTCAGTCCACGTCCGCCGTGGGATCGCAAAACACGAACACAGAAATTCTCTTGCGCACTCTCTCTCTTTCTCTCTTTCTCTCTTTCTCTCTCTCTCTCCCTCTTACTCATTTGCCGCAAACACGATGTCTCATGAATGCAACTTATTACCGAGTAATTTAAATTTATTGTTACGTATGGTGCTTCTTTCTCTTGAAATATTTTTGTTCACACACTTTGGTTGGAATTAATTTCACAAGCAATTTGTTGATTTTATCCTTTTTCGATTTTGGTCAGGATCATTTTTGATGATAGAATATAGTTGTGAAGAGAATGGAACGAGATTATGAAGTATTAGAATGGGTGGGATGAAGCAAGAAAAATGAAGATAATGTTACTCATGTGAAAGATCTATATGACAGCATTGGTTTTAATAAGTGACGTCGATAGTGGTTTAATGACAATCGCAGGTGTTATACCACATTATAGCGATTGAGTGGAATATCTCATATTTATTTTTTCCACATCAAGGACTCAATGAAACAAATAAATCCTCATTAATTCATTTGCTTTTCGTTTTATTCCAGAAATAATTCCAAAGAACAAAATTGACCTTTATTTATCTTTACGATCAAACAGAAATGGTCTTGTTGTAGCTTTGGTTTATCATAAATATACACGTTGGATACGCAACTTGAACGTTTGGTTTTTTATGAAAGTGTTTGGCGTTATGCTGAGGCGCATCATCAGCTGACTTTTTCTTCATATAAGACGCGTTGATTCGTTATTCGTAAACAACCAATACCATCGGAGAGAGCGCAAGAGAAATATGTTCTGTACAGGAGAATGTCAGTTTACTTTACACTCAAAATTCTTTGGCACATTTCCAAAAATAAAGAACACGAAGGAGGCTCCTCGTTTCCACAGACACTTTGTCGAAAAGTTGTAAGATTAATTTTGACATTTGATTAAACTCGAAAAAAAATCACACCAATATCGCGAAATAATTGCTACAATTTTTTTTTGCTTTAAATATTCATACTGATATCATGAGTGCTATGATTTCCTTTTATTATTCTTCTTATTTTAATACGCTGAACACGAATGAGCCACGGCCAAATCTCGTGTCACTGTTTATAGTCTCGTGACGTATTTTCGCACCAAACAAACTAGCTTTTAACGCGAGTTTGTACATTAAATTATCATGTTATTCGTGAAGGATACCGACCCGAAATGATGTAGCGATCAGATAAAAAATTAAAACTTATTACATAAATAGAGATGAGAATAAAAATGATTATTATACCACCACGTTGGCGCAAATGCACACCCACACGTCCACACACACACACACATAGACGAACAAACAAACAAGCAAACAAACAAATGCGGAGTGGCCACGTGGCACATTTACATATAGCTTGAGCGAAACCGGCCCCGGGGTCGCAAATTGGTCACGGCACATCGGCCGATTCGAGAAATAGGATCGTCGCGCAGTCGGTTGGCAAATAAGGGCGTGACCACCAAGCCTGCCGCCCTGCTTACACGCCCGTCGTCTTAATTACGGATCTAATCGCGACACGAGGGCAAGCGTGAGCTGGAGAGAGAGGCGCGTGCTCATACAACTGTATGTGTACTTATTTGCATCTCCAATGCCTTATATTATAATACAGTTTATATTCTCCTGTTACAATTTATAAAAATATCGTCAGTATATCGTCAAATCTTGTGTCACTTGACACCTCTCTTTACTTCAAATGTTATCACTATCACTATATCACTGACAACTTAATCTGCCCCAGATGATAAAAGTAATTTCATGTGGTTATTATTCATTTTGCTTTTTTTTTTATCTCACGTTTCTTCGTTATATTTCTAGTATATAGTTGTGCTATTGAACAATTGAAAAATACCTTTTTTTTTTCTTTATTTTTTCCTTTCCATGTTTGATCGTCATTCTAGAAGTATTTCAGAATTTATTGTTTGTATATTCAAGATTAATGTTACTAGGCCGTGATAAATTTTTTTGTTCCTAATTCACGAGGGGATAATGTCTATAATAATAATGGTGATCACCCTTTCTTGGTCACCGCCTAGTGTGTCTCAATTATGAGAGTAATTGCGCAATGCCTGAATCTATTTTTGTCACACGTTCTTGGGTGCGAAGAGTTTTAGTAGTGTGAAGGCAAAAGGGACTGGTTCAAAGTTGACAGTTTATCTTGTTCAACAGTATATTCGTGTATGAAATTACATGAATCATCGCCGTGTTTTCCATATTTGTTTCTCATGAAAACCATTGTTATATGCAGTTTCTATTATATTTCGGAACCCGCGATGCAGCATGAGATTAGTGGTGAATTGGTGCAGTTTGTATGAATTTAAACTATCAATCATAAATGATTTTGTTTGGTTTACAATTACGCTCTTTCTGAATATACACTACGTCAATTATTTATTTGGTGAGTGATGTCAGATGAAGGAATTGAATGCTAATGCACAACTTATTGTGAATTTTCATCTAAAATACTCCGATTTATTTATTCATATTCAGTCATATATTATATCATCTCAATTTCAATAAAAAAAATGTTATTATTTATAAATTTGTCAATCAATTGATTCATATCTAATATTTTTTGTGTTTTTTTTGTATGATCAGGTGAGCGGGAGGGAGGCGCTGACCGGTGGCGGCGGCGGCCATGCGCCCCGGCCCGCCATCATCGAGCCGCCGCAGGCCTCCCCGTCGCCAGCAGCATTCATCCAAAAGTCTGAGGATCGATCATAGTCATAAACAGCATCATCATCATCTTCAGCGTTTTCAACATCAGCATCATCATCAACAACATAATCATGTTGTCAATAGTGGTGATGGCGGACGTAAACTCGCCAGAACTCTGCTACTGTTGCTCCTGATATCTGGCTCCTGTCTTGCAATGATTGAACCAGTAATCGTTAGAGATCATTACCATCAAGGTTTGAATCACTATGAACAGCGTTCGCTTACATCTAGATCTACAAACAGCTCACCAGGATCATTATCATGGTCACATCGAAATTCATCAATTGAACATCACAATCGCAAATCGAAAAATCTTACAATTGGATATTTGACCGCTATCAAAGGTGGATTGAAGGATAGACAAGGTCTGGCAATATCCGGTGCAATTTCGATGGCTCTCGATGAGGTAAACAATAGAACATAAAATATAGAATTTATTCGCTGAAAAAAAATAACAGTATTATTCTAATTCGGATAATTTATTTCGATGGGAATGATTGAGTTCAATGAGAGTCAATTGCTCACGATGATTTGAAGTGTCAGAAGCAATTTTTTTACAAACAAAATTGAAATACCAAGCTGTCGCAAGTCGTATAAAGCCTATGAGAAATATAGGAGACTGGGAACATAACATAATGTTGTTGATTGTTGAGAGAAAAGCAAAAAAAAACACTGAATAAACACAGTGACGGAATTTTTGATTTTTTTCGAAGACGACAATTATTGGATATTCTTTTTCACAAATTCATTTGACGAAGTTTATTTCGGAACGGAATCGAAGGCGGACATATGTCGTATTTTTATCCATTATGCTATTTAGTTGTTATAATTGTGATACTTTTTTTTGCTCTGGACACTATCGAAGAATTAGTCATTGACAGAATAGAATACGCCAGTTCTCAACAGATGTTGCGTGATGATTTGATTCTATTTGTTTGTTTCGAAAATAGCGCGGGAAAAATGTTTGCAAACTCATATGGCCATACATAATACACATGATTTTTTTTTTGTAATTTCAATATTTTGAAGTTCTCAAATCCATCATGCTAATACGTCGCACGATTAACTATAGAAAGGATATCATGCACAGATCTGGTTGAAGGAAAATATTTGGGATGCGCCAATTCTTTTTAGACATTAAAGTGATATATGACTTCGCTTTCATTATATAAATTCACTTCGCTCGAGTAACATTCCATATAGAGACAGTTACTCATTTGTAGGATTTGGCGATGTAATATAAATGTGAGCTATTTAAATTGCTGTCACGAACATGTGGACCGCTGTAGAATTACATTATTTTTGGAGTATTATAATAATAAACACACAATATTTTCATTAGAGCTCGCGCCCACATTTAGTATTTTATTGATCATAATACTGCGAAAAAAATTGTCAAAGTTTGGGTGGTTTCGCAAGCCGCTCAAGTGTTTTACGTAGATTAAGATTTAAAACTCTACTAGAATTAGCTTATAATGAATGAATGGGTAAATTCAATTTCAAGTGGTGGATTTTATTGGATTGCTGTAGCAATATCGTCTTTGTGGGTTTATTTAATTAAATAATTTCGATTATATCTCGGTTTAACGTAACTGGACAGGCAACATAACTATTTATAATGATGATTGGTTAAGTCACAGCAATCGTAAGGATATCTAGAGCAGATAGGTAGAACAACTGACCTATATCTTAATCGCAGTGACTTTTTTCCTTCAAATTCTATTTCTCCAGCATAAACAGACTTCAATCGATATGATTGGTTGACAATCTCTCTTCCATAGTAAACTCCTATACTTCTCTTTCGAAATCAACTTTATATTTACATTAATTGAATACCCCATAAAATTAATTTTTAGAGATGTTACTTCCCTACTATGTTTCTTTAGACACTATTATTTCCAATTTTCAACAGAAAGAATTATACTTGTTCATTCAAGTATATGAATATGAAGTCATTGACCTACTTTCCATCGATAGGATTACGCTAATGCTGGATAGTTGGGACTATCAGTTGAATGTACCGTTTTGAATAAAATGGAACATCAACTGATAAATTCATTCTCTTGCTAGAGTGACACTCCCATCGCACTACTTCATCTACATATTTCATCATATTTTGTGACTTCATAAACTTTCAACTGAATTTCAATATGTTCTTTTTATTCTTCGGGAAATTGACAACCAGTTTGACAAACACTTTGTTCTTGAGGCTTTAGTTGTACCTCATACCAGAAGTCTTCTGTAGGATATCACATAAACGATAAATACAAACAGAGAAAAGCGACCGGTAATACTTGAGCTACTTTATCTTCTTATGTTCTTCGTTTCTTCCCCTACACTACTTCTGGAACTCTTCCTGAAACGCTCCTTCTCATTCTGTTCTTATTTATCGTCTTTCCCTTCGTTGCCGTCGTCATCATCGTTGTCGTTTCCGATATATGCTGGAAGCCTTGATGTTGCACAGGTCCGCCCACGCTCGAAATCCCGCAAGAGCGTGAGAAGAAATCGGGGAACGCGAATCCATGGGGACTCATTCGATCCACCTCTTTCTTACTCTTTCTCTCTCTCTTTTTCTCTCTTTTATGATTCACTAACCTGCACGCATGCCCCTTGGCTCATTACCACTTTCTTCCTTTCTTACATATCTCTCTATAGGAACATGTTTTTCATTATATATATCGATAGGGATTAATTCTTATTATATTCAACTTCGTAATGTGTATATAACAGCAAGACAAAGACTGGAAAGTGTGAAATCTATTAATATATTTGTAAAAAGATACAAATAGATGGGACAAATTCGACCTACTCAATTTCCGTTGATGAATTGTCATGTTAGATGGAAATAAATGTTAACGATAATGGAAAATCTGTAAAAACTTCCAGTTTGTCGTAACTCTTTTCTTTCTTATTGGTCTTTTTCGTGACTTAATTTTTCGGATTTCTGTTTACTCTTTTAATTCAGTTTTCCAACTGACAAGCAAGGAAATTTTTATTCATAAATTATATTGAATTAACTAACCACCGTATCAAATGAAGAATCAAATTTGGAGTAAACCATTTCTACATTCTAGTTCATTTTCATTCGCGGAATGGCATTGACTATAATCGCAATAATTTCATCTGCATTCATAAATTATAAACCAAAAAATATGTTTCACGTTTTCTTTCTCAGTTTGACTTTTCCATTTATTCCTATATATCGCCATCCCTTCATTTTATCTCCTTCTCTTCCTCTTGTTCAAAAAGTTGCTTTATCTTCAAGGAGAGTAATTTCCTGGAGGTATAAGGCACCACTCGAGTCAGAAAGCCGCGAAATGTAAATTGCATTGGCCGTGTGAGAACGTAACGAGCGAGTCCCGTACCGCCAAAGCGCGTCGTGTATGCACACAAAGATAAAGACGGAGAGCGAAAGAGATGAAAAGAGAGAATGGCAAATAAAAAAGATACATGAGCGAGAGAGGGTAGAAAAGAGGGTTCCTTTACATATATATATATATATATATATCGCCGCCAAAGAGTACAAGAGAACGTTGGGGAGAAAGATAAAAAAAGCATTGTTTGTTGGAATTTGGATTTGCATAATAACCGACCGGTAGTGATATCTGTGCACGAGCCGGACGTAACGGGTGAGCCGAAGGGAAAGTACGCCCAACACTTGTGTGTCGGCAAATTGCGCGGCTTTAACTCGTGCACAGATCCTGACTTTACATATTATATAGTTAAATACATGTGAGTAGGTATAAATAAAACATAGGTTTTTTTCAGAGACAGAATACATACAGAATTCTCATCACATTAAAATAGTGACGCTGTGTGATCAATCAGATTTTTTTTCTGTTTGTTTTTTCTTTTCTAATTAATCAAAGGCTCAGATTTGAGGGGAAAAAAATTCTAAATGAAAGTTGAAATGAATTCCGAAATTACAGAAAAATATGAAGTCTTCCGCGAATATTTCATTTTTAGGACATTGATGGATTTATGTATATATTTATCAATGAAAATAATATTTAGTTATGAATGTTGAGTGGAATGTATTGGTCAATTGACAGCTATATGACTTGAGTGATCTTCACAATGGCAGGTGTAACATCATTGCCACTATGCTGTAATGGCTATTACACAATTATTTTATCACGCTTAGTTGCCATCGGCACGCTATCCACTCCAACGAACGTAGTAAGATGATTGTGAATATATGTATATGGATATATAATTGTATATTAATTTTACTATTGAGATTATTAATACTGAGATCAATCGGTGCAAATATTTCATTGCACAGTTACTCGCAAATGAATATTTATTCTCTATGAATTTATTTCTGGTCTACCAAATCATATATGTTGATTTGGTGAGGTTTTCGACGAATTATTCGGTGACACACTTTGCTTCCAATAAGTCAGATATTATATAATTCAAATAGAAATAAAATGTGTCGGGGCCCCGAGTATGCACGAGTGGTATGCGAATGTTGCCGCGTGCTATTCGTACCTTGTGCTATGCCGTGTTCTAACTTGATCATAATTATACTTGTTCACAATAATTGTCAATACTTTTATTCTGTATGAGAAAAGTGGTTTTCACTATAACTTGAAATGAAAAAAATCCGTTCAAAAGTCTGTTGATTCCTTTCAATTGAATTTATGTATTATAAACATAAGTATTATAGCAATGACCTACAAAATTTCTCGGATCATTTGGAATACTGTTCATTCTCTACTTATGAATGTATTAATCTGTAGAAATTCTCATTTGATGAATGTTTTAATTTTTAGATCAACAATAATCCTAATATTCTGCCGAATGTGAATCTGGTGATGCGATGGAGCGATACAAAGGGAGAAACAGTGGAGACGACTCGAGCAATGGTTGACATGATTTGTGATGGTGTTTCGGCTTTTTTTGGACCAGAAGGATCGTGCTATGTTGAAGCAATTGTCGCTCAATCTAGGAATATACCAATGATCAGTTACGTAAGTAAAAAAAAAGACGAATTAAATTTACTAATTCAAAAAAAAAAGTATTAACAATACGTAAACACATCACATATTTAACTAAAATAATAAATCGTACAATTGGAATATATTTATATATAAATATATGTGATTTTTGTGAGTACAATAATTAACGTGTGACCAGTGTCCCGTAAATAAGTGTAAAACGATGAGAATTGATGGTTGGTGTTGTGCTACTCATCGCCAGAAGCGATGGAAAAAGAAAAGTGGAACAAATTTTAAAATAAAATTGAGTAATACAAATGTTGTCGCAGTTGTACAAGCGACAACGAGTATAAATGCATATAAAGTATGAATGAAATGACAGTAAAAATGCAGTACAGACAGACATACTAAAACATTGACAAAATGCACTGTGTGGCTGATGAAGAAAAAGATTAAGTTCAGTTGTTGTCGATAAATAATGTGCTGGAAAAAATTCATTATTCTCCTGTTGATATGTCACGGATGAGACAATAAGTGTATGTTTATATATAGCATATATACGCACCTGTAATTACATGCGTCAGAGAAAGACTTTCACTCAGTTTCACTAGTTGATTGTGGACCAGAAAATACCCGAAAATCATTCAGATGATTTTATCAATAACAAATAATGTATACATATATTAATATTTTCCTTTCTCCGATCAATTATATTCTTAAATGTCAATCATACTTTATAAATGTTTCCATAGAAACATGTGGAGAAAAATTAAACAGCATGTAGATGATATAGATGTGTATGTGTGTATAAGAGACTTGTGTTTACATGTGTTGGTTGGAACTCGATGGATAACCGGACTTGGAGGGACTTGGCCGCGCAAAGAACGCGATATTATTCCATCGACGAGAGGCATTTGCATGAAAACTGCTGATTCCCTTGACCTTCGCGATCTATTTATAGTTTGCTTGTGGCTGTCGATGCCCCACGCGGTCTGCAGGAACGTTTATAGCAGCAAACACTCGTGCCGTATAGTCGTCCTTCTCTCCTCGCTATACACGACGTTGAGTCCCTTTGCTTCATATTGCAAATACTACACACTTATATACTCACACGCGCACACGAAGGACATATAACTGCAGCTCTTTTTTTTTTGTACATATTTACAACTATTGCTAGTTTTTCAAGTAGCTGTCATATTGATAAAAAAAATGAAAAAATATTAAGAGCCCACACATTCTAATAATACAAGAAATATATACATAGTTTGTGACGAAATGCACAATCACCTTCTTTTTCCTTATCAAAAATATGAAGAGATTATGTTGAAATTACACCATAATGGTCACATCATCATTTCGACATAGAAAAAAAAATTTAATGTCTCAAACTTTTCGTACACAAATCATATTTGATGGTAACCAGATTGTTTTTTCTTTTTTTCTTTTTTTCTTTCGCTTTTTTTTTATTTAATTTCTGATCGGCGACATTATTGACGTTGTATTATGAGAGATAATGAAAAGAAAAAAGTCCGCACATTATCTCGTGACATTGCTCAATTTATAGTCCGCACGCGCAAGCGCTCAATATATCTTCAACTGAAGAGTTTTTCGGCGACACGAAGAAGATTGTGAGAATGGAGTTGTGTGAAAGAGAGTGACACATCATCAACGATTGCTCGCTAAAAATCTGGCTCGGTGTTGTGCAACAAGTGACGTTAATTCCACATATATTCATCGTATGTACACATATATATCATATTGCACATGCCGCTCATGATATATAATATAATGATGTATACATGTGGGATATAAATTACGGAGATAAATAGAGGAAGCATCAGAGGAGAAGAATCACTTGAACAATATTGTTTCAATGTTGCAGCAACAATTTAAAGATTGGTATGACGAGGCGTTGGAGCAAACAACGAATTGCACTTCGGGACATTAGCTGATGGTGATTGTCATTCGTCACCACGCCAACAAAATAAATGCCCAATGGTCCATTAGTCTTTGTTCACTACTAGTACTATTATTTTTATTATCATCATTGCAATTGTTATTTGAACATCAGCCATAGAGGAGAGAAATTAAAAATATAAACACAATTTTTTTTTATCTTTTATCGGAATTGTGTATAGACGACGTAAGTCACGTTGTTCTCTCTAAGACGTCAACAAACACACGATGAAAGTCTAAGGAACAAGAGCATAAAGTATCTTGCGTGTGCATCACTTGGTTCCAGCGAAAATACGTCCAATTAACCCTCAATTGAACGAATATGTTGGCGAGAGTCGAGTTGGTGAGTCTGACGACGCGCATTCATTCCTGCTAATAAGAAACCAAGAGAGATGGTTCATATGTGTCCATTTATATGGTGAGTGAGACGGTATTTTTCCATAAAAGATTTGCAATGTTGCATCTTTATTCAGTGTATCTCAGTATACCGAAATCATAAAAATGAATGCCAAGAAATCTCAACATCGGCTTTGCTATACGTAGTACAAGAGGTCTCTGTATGATGAGATGTTCATGTGATATTGAGCATAAATTCACATTTAGTGGGAACTCAAAGCTATAGAAAAGACAAAATAAAAAAAAGATAAGCGATATATTCATGTCAACTATACTTTTTATTGGAACAATTGGGCATAACAAAAAGAAGAATATTCGATTGAATTTCAACTTAATTCATGAAGATTGACTACTCAAACAAATGACGATGGAGAAGAATAAATGGGCAATCAAATAAATCGGGAAGAAAAATGTGAATTGAAATGCTACAAAGTAAAACTTTAGTTAATCCGTTGCGAAATATATGTGATGTGAAGTGGCATATACTATTTTCGGATCGAGACATTAAGTTCAACGCCATGGACTAGTCCATGAGTAGTAGCGACAAATTAAGGCGATTAACTCGATGCTGAAGCTCGTTAAAGCTACACGCATTTGCGTTTTACGATCAAATATACGCACAAGTATTTGTATATACTCACATCAAACTCGTAATAGTGTCTCCACACGTTACCAGTGGTTTGGCATCATCCCCAACAGTGAATTCGTAAATATTCACATCATTTTACTTTTTCGTGCATAAATTTGGACTTATCATGATTATGTATATCGCACATCCGATAATTTTCCTCGCGCGAAATTCTGAAAAATACAAAAGTACATTCAACGATTGTATGTTAAATAATGGAATATATATATTAGGTCATCAAGTGTGTGGCTATGTGTGTATTTAGAGGAGAGTTATTTGTATCAAATTTGATACATTTGGAATGAAAAAAAGCACCCCTAACGAATGTTATGATATGTTGATATAGCAAAAGTGTCTTAAAATAATGGCAACAAGTCGCATGAAATAATAATGTCAGATAATGAATTCAGTTATGAAAAGTTTATAAAAATATGAGATGTGCGAAGCCATTTGGTGAATCTTTCCTGTTCATTCCTCTTTGAGCGAAAGAGGGTTACTACCGACCGACCGACCGACCGACCACCATGGGGGCTCTTGGTGCGCGCGGAGCTTGGAATTAATCTACGTCGTCGATGCCGCCCGCTTTATCCGACCACCATGGAAGATTGGCCACTCGTTATTAATCCCCACCCCTCCTCTTTCCACCTCTTACTCTCTTCCTCTCTTTTCACTTGCCTACCTTGTTTTCGCCTCACTCCTCTCTCTGACTCATATACTCACGTTACTTTTCTTTCTTCATTTTATTTATTTTTTTAACATTGCCGATGGCCGAATCGCGGTGGTCGCTGAAGAGAGAAAGCACGAAATGAATGAAAGAAGAAGGAATAGCACATACACATACACACATACGCATATATATATATACACGCATACACGCGCGAAAAGAAAAGAAAGAGAGGAAAAAAAAAAAAAAAAGTGAAGAGAGACGAAATCCCTGAAGAAATCCCACGGTGTCCGTGAAGAATATGCCTTCGACCACCCCGACTCTCTTCCTCTTTTTCGCGTCATCTTTCGCCTCTGTTTCATCCTCTCTTTATCGTCCGTTCTTTCTACTCTTCCTTTCCTCTCCTCTCTTATTATCTCTTAGTCTTTTATCTCTTGTGTTTTTCTCATTCTCTCTCTTCCCGGAGGATACGACGAGGATAACGGCGTCGAACTGGCTCGCTAACTGGCGGTCTTTATCTCGGATATATTTAGCCTCGGCGCGATCGCTCGCAGCGACGACCGGTCGAGAACGATCTCGCGCAAGATCCCACGGTCTCCAGTACGGTCCACCATGGGGGCTACCACCATGCTCGCCAGCTTGCCGCCGCCGCCACCGCTCATGCTTGTTACCTTCTCTCTTTCTACCGCACTCGCTCTCACCTCCCTTTCTCCATCACCACAACCTCCTTCTCACCTCCTACTCCTCGTCTCACGCACGACAAAACACTGTTGAGAAAGAAAGAAAGAGAGAAACATTTCGACTTTTTTTTTGTTTTTTTTTTTTTTTTTTTAGAGACGAGTTGAATTTATTTTGAGAACAATATTTATGTGAAAGTCCTGAGTTCAGAGTTATTCAAAGAAAACCAAAAAATAAATAAACAAACTGCGGAAGCTCATTAAACACTCACAAACAACATTTGTGAATGATTAGATAAATAGAACGTGAAACAATATAATTGAGTGAATGCAGAAACTTTGGACAGAGATTAAGAAAGAATTTATGCACAAATCATTTTTTTTTTTTCGGTGTCTCATAGAACATTGGAATATACAGTGATTTGATTCTTCATAAATAGGTAGGAAACAGAAGGGTGAGAGGAAGAGAGATAGGAACGTGGGGGAAAGAAGGGGGATTGGAAATTGCTGTATGATATATATTTCTCTAGAGGATCTACCACGGCAAACACACTAACTGCCCGTGTTTATCGTAGCTATATTTAGCGTCGGGCTATTGCTCGTTTAACCGACAGCTTGGACTGTGAAAGCATCGGTAGAGAGAATAGGAGTAAAGAAGCGATGATCCATAACTGCATACTCTCCTATTCACTGACAACTTCCATCATCGTCTTAGAATGTGCCAAACATTTATAGTTATATACATATTGTCATCCATGCTGTTCTCTGATTTTTTGTCTTTTTTTCACCTTCTTTCATCATATCCACTTTTATGCAGTAGTCATACTTGCACTTACCACTGCCAACAACTGTCAATCATTATCAAACATATTTTGGAAATTCACGTTGTTGATTATAAAAATTAGATTGGTAACCATAATTTAAAATTAATCTCTTAAACAATGAAAAATAGAATTTATATACAATATATATATATATATATATATATATATATATATCAGGGTATTTACCTTGATGAGCACACAAAATCACCTAATGAAAATATCGGAATAAGTTGAACGATTGTGTGTGGTCATGTACGATGATACAGTAATTTCATTGTGATTCAATCGTTTAGTCTGTTTTGTGAATGGAATTGTTGGCGTATGGGGATATTTGTGACCAGACAAAATTGCGTCGTTATAAAAGCCAAAGTATGCGAGAAAGAGGATAAATCAAGAGTGGAAGCGATCATGCGTGGATATGTATCTCTACGAGCTCGCGAACCCGCGACGCCTTCTGACCACCTGGCATCCGTCCCACCTACGTGAAAGTTCGCATCGGCGTGCCATGCCGCATTCTCGGCTTACTCGTTGCGATTCCACTCATGGAAAATATTAAATATATGTTACAGTTGGTTATAAAGTGATATCTTGGGTTTGTCAGCTTATTACACAGGGAAATGTCGCGTAAAATATTCACTCACACGGTAAATCCACTGTGATTTTTGCGAAACAATGAATCTTAATTGATGTTTTGATAAGAAAAGAGAAATAAAGTTAAAATACTGATGAATGACAACAGAGAATCATTCTTGAGAATGAATAACGTCATTATTATACTTTTTGTTTTTTCCTCTGCTTCTTGATTATCTTTTTACACTCTTTCTTCCTCTGTCTCTCTGTCTTTCTTTTTCTCTTTTTCTTTCTCTCTGAGTATGTCACCCTATCTAATATAATTTCTCATATACTAGCTTATCCAGCAATGACTCTGCACCAACTTATTCCCATAATCGAGGCATTATTCTATTCGGGCGTTCAGTCATTCAAGGATACATATGAGCCTCGCGCGCGGCAATCGCTATTTGTCCGACGTCTATAAATAGTATCTTGCCTGTTGATTTACGAATAAATGAAAGCCGTCGCGAGTGTGCGTGCTACTCTGACACTTCACCCGCCTCCACCACCACGTTCCTCTTTCCATCTCCTTCTACAACCAACTCTCCACTTCTCCCTTATCCCAGTCACAATGGAGCTGTCTCACTCTGTTACACACGTGCCTATGTGTCCGCCACCAGCAATCGCTTGTACATGTTGGCGTTTTAAAGCCCCTCTTGCTTATATACTTACTCTCATTGGCAACGCGATGTATGTGCACGCGCGCTACTCCAACGCTCTACCTAAGCCACTGGTGGCTCCACACGACCGAAGAATCGTATATTGTATGCATGCTCTGTACCCTTCTCTTCTTTCCCTTCATCACCATCATCATCACTGCTAGCTCGTTTTCTTCCTCTCCACTTCTACATATGCCGGCTCAAACTCTACCATTACAATTACAACGCATAATAATATTGAAAAACACCTCTGACTATTTTATTTGCACAATTTAATCAGAGCTATTTCGTAAAGCTCATCTATTCCCTCGTTCCATCATTCACTTTTCTTCATTGTTTATCATTTTTCAGCTCTTTTACCTTTTCGCCCAACTATCTAGGGAAAAAAAGGTTATAAAAATCTTTTCTACAGTGATCAACCAACATGAAATGGGGGGTCCGAGGGGAAAAAGAGAGAATGAGAGAGCGAGAGAAAAAAAAAGGAGGTGATTTGGAAAGAAGGAAAAAAAAAGATATTGTGATGAGTTTAAAAATAGCTCAAGAGGTCGTTGAGGAGACTTTTTATACCCGGCGACCACTTGGAGCAAAATTCAATGTGATATTGGAAGTGAAAAAAAATGATTTTCGGTACAAATTTTTTTTTCACAATTTTAGAAAATCTGAGTTGTGACTGCTAAAATTTATATCGATAAAAATTTGATATAGTAAACAGATATTACACACCGTACTGACCATCAACTTATCGAATTTGCATCTATGTAGGTATTTGTAGATACAAGTGATAGATTCGTTCGAGTTGATAAAAATCTAGTTCGTGTTCTTCGATTTCAGAACAATGATGTCAATCCTTCGTATTTTTTTTCGTCTTTTCTTTCACATTGTGTCTTTTTATCCTTTCGATTTTTGTTTATTCTCATGAGATTCATGACATGCAACAATCCTCACTAGAATTTGTCGTAGTCGTTGTCGTTGCCGGTGTTATCCGTGTCGTTGCACAACTGCTACACGTCAACTCTCGAACTCTCTCAAGGTGGTCTCGTTTAAATATAGCCGACCGTCGCCAGGAATAACACCAAGCAGCCTAGCCGGCAATGACCAAAGCATCCTGCTGATGCTGCTGTTGCTGCTGCTGCTGCTGCTGCTGCATCACCACGCCTTCTTTATCTTGCAAACGTCACGCGTCCTTTCGCCTCTATTTCTTCACAGTCCACAATGACTGTAATCACAGTGATTCTCTGTCAAGTAATTCTTTTGCAAAATTTTCGCCAAATTAAATCACTCCATAAAGGGCTAAATCCAAAATTGTTTTATTGTCATACACAAGTCATCTTCGTTGGGCAGATAATTGAGATATTGTGGAAATACAATTTCATGTCAAAACATTCACCGACATCAATTTCCTACTTCATATGTTTTTACATCACCTTAAAGAGTTTGTCGTTGCCGTAAAAGCGATGAATTCTCCGTTTTACTTTTTTTGATTCTCTTGCTGGATTTTGCATAATTGCTATTATTCTATCATTTCACATTTCCATAGAGTTAGATCAATTTTAAATAAATATATATATATCACGACACTTCTTCATTATTTGTTTTTTTTTTGCTTCATACGGTTACTCTGAAAACTCATGAAAAGGGAGCATGCTCACTTCTCTTCTAATTTATATGTTAATGAGCAGGCATGTCACATTCCAGATTGGTCGATGCTCTTCTCCTCATTCTTCCCCTTTTTTCTTGACAGGAGACATTGCGTCCTTGTACAAGATTCTTATTTAACTTTGCGTGTTAGCAAAAGTTCATAGGAAAATTTATAATTCTTTTGTTAGAATAATAACTACTATGATAATAATTACTCAATGAACAATTAACGTATTCAAATTCCATCTTTGTAATTTTTTATTATGTTTGTTTTGAAAAACAGAAATGCTCGGACTACAAGGCCTCGGCGGTACCAACTTTCGCGCGAACTGAACCACCTGATACACAGGTCACTAAATCTGTGATTGCACTACTTCTGCATTATGGATGGAACAAATTTTCCATTATCACTGAAAGTGCGTGGTCAACAGTCGCAAAATCGCTGGAGCAAGAAGCGGCGAAGAACAATTTGACTGTTAACCATTATAGAAAAGTGGAGGACAGACATATATGTTGCTTGGAGAGATTACCATGCTGTCAAAGTGTGTGGTTCCAGTTGATACAAGAAACCAAGAATATGACGAGAAGTATGAACTTATGAACAATTTAGATAAATAATATTATGAAAGAAATTTTTTTTGTAATCATTGTTGATGTTTAGTTTACATTTTTCTGGGCACGGCAATGTCACTCATTGACATTATGAACGCAATGCAAAACCAACGTTTGCTTGACAATGGCGAATATATGGTTATCCACCTTGATATGATGACGTATTCGCCAAGAGAAGCGCAAAAGTACTTATGGAGTAAGTTATAAAGATTTAATAATTTCGAAAATAGCAGGCTCAGTAAAATATGATTGTTCAATTCTCGTGTTTGCCTTGCTCCTTTTTCATTTTTCTTTGTTTCTTATGTTTTTTTTCCTCTAACAGAACCAGAGCATTATAACAATTTGAAGAATTGCCTGGAGCCGAAAGATTTTCTGAAGCGTGCCCGGTCATTGATGGTCGTTGCCGCAACAGCACCAACCCAAAGTTATGAGGAATTTACGAAAAAAGTTCGTGAATATACCAACAAGGAGCCATTCAATTTCCCTGTACCTGAAATAATACAGCTAATGAAATACTCCAAGTATATCTCGATTCACGCTGCGTATTTATATGATTCGGTAAAATTATATGCAACAGCGCTGGATCAACTATTGCGCGAACAACCTGAACATACGTTGGAAGAGATTGCGAAGAATGGAACACTGATAATTGAAACAATAATACGAAAACACACGTATCAGAGTGAGTCAATTGTTTTTATATAATAATTCATGAATAAAATATCGCCCTTCCTCCTTGAAAGTAATACAACATCAGGGACATATGATTTGATATATTGAAGGCGTCAGCGGACAAACGATTAAATTGGATAAATATGGTGACTCGGAAGGGAATTTTTCTGTTCTCGCATTGAAAAAGGATTTCTTTCAACAGAATAATTTTTCGTGCGATTATCAAATGAAGCCTGTAGGACAATTCCAACAAGGTGAAACACTAGTGAGTGAGTTATTTAATTAAAAAAAGAATTTCTGAAAATTCGTGAGTATTTCCACATATACATTGTCTTGTAATTGTATTCAAAATTATCACAAGTCTATAAACACGAAAGCTTGGAAACGGTCTAGGGGAAATATTGATAAATGCATGTGATGAGTCCCTACTTACAATGAAATATTTCCAAATTTAAATGCAGATGTACAGACCATCGGAGTCAATGGACTGGCCCGGCAAAAACAAACCTGAAGCTGAGCCCGGTTGTGGTTTTCTTAATGAACATTGTCCCAAGGATGACACACACTTGAATAGTATCGTTGTAGCAGCTGTATTAGCTATATTACTTTTCTGCGCGGCTGTTATAACAATGAGTATATACAGACGATGGAAAATTGAACAGGAAATTGAAGGGCTTCTATGGAAAATCGACCCGGGAGATATTCATGGTTATCCTGCGCTTGATAATCTTATGTCTTCACCTAGTAAAGTGAGAAACATTTTTCTCGGTTCATACGTTTAAAATGAGCTTATGGCATTGACAATTGATCAATATTTTTTTATTTTAGTTAAGTTTAGTTAGCGCAATGTCGTATGAGTCGAGATGCGGCGGTCAAGTATTTTCACAAACTGGGCATTATCATGGAGTGGTTGTGCGAATAAAGGAATTGAAGTTCTCGAAGAAGAAAGATATATCACGTGATGTAATGAAAGAGATGAGAGTATTACGTGAAATAAGACATGGCAATCTCAATTCGTTCATCGGTGCCTGTGTCGAGCCCATGAGGATATTGTTAATTACCGATTATTGTGCCAAAGGAAGTCTTTATGTATGTTTCAAAATTTGCTCTCATACTTTCGATATTTTTACTTTTTCATTTTTCACTTTGCAATAAGAAATACAATAATTTGGTTTTTTAAGGACATCATCGAAAATGAAGATATAAAGTTAGATGACATGTTCATTGCATCGTTAGTTCATGATCTCATTAAGGTAAGAAAGAATAGATCGCGTTCTTATTATATAATTTGTAATTAAATTACATTAAGTCATTGGATATTTTTTGATGAATATAATAGGGTATGATGTACATTCATGATTCGTCTGTGCTAGTCTGCCATGGTAATTTAAAGTCTTCCAATTGCGTTGTAACATCACGATGGGTTCTTCAACTCGCAGATTTTGGTCTTCACGATATGCGCCATTGCGCTGAGTCTGACAGCATCGGTGAACATCAGTATTATCGAAGTAAATCAGCACAAATATATTGAGTAGATTTGATATTTGAATAAAAATCATTTAATTGAATAAATTCTTAAACTGTCTACCATCTCGATTTGATCTAGACTTGTTTTGGAAAGCACCGGAATTGTTGAGAAATCCAAATGCGCCTATCAAAGGTACACAACAAGGGGACATTTATTCATTTGCCATAATTCTTTTTGAAATTATTGGGAGGAAAGGACCATATGGTGGAGTTAATTTGGAGCCCAAAGGTACAATCTTTGCCTAAATGAATTTTAAAGAAGGAAATAATTTTTTGCATTATTTAACAATACGGAATATTAATTTTTCATCTATCGTTATCACAGAAATTATAGACAGGGTAAAGAGATATCCTGAAGACGGTGAGCCACTATTCAGACCGAATGTGAGCATTCTTTCGGAGTCAGAGGCGGAATGCGCTGATTATATTGTAAGCACAATAACTGATTGTTGGGCCGAAAATCCTGATGTGCGGCCTGATTTCAAAACGATTCGTACGCGATTAAAAAAAATGAAAGCAGGTAGACATCGAAATATAATGGATCAAATGATGGATATTATGGAAAAATATGCAAATAACCTCGAGGATCTAGTCAATGAGCGCACGCGCCTTCTCTTCGAGGAGAAGCAAAAGACCGAGGATTTACTTCATCGGATGTTGCCTGAGTGTGTACTCTTTTTCACTCGAATAATGTTTCAAATATCAGAAGATTGATCAATTTTTTTTCTTATTATCGACAGACCTGTTGCGAATTGTTTAACAAATGGAATTGGCGTCGAGCCGGAAGCTTTCGACTTAGTGACGATTTATTTCAGTGATATCGTTGGATTCACCGCAATGTCAGCAGAGAGTACACCGTTTCAGGTAAATTGAAAGAAGAACATCGATATAATACATATTCATCAACTTTCTTATAATCTTCATTCTTTTTCAAGGTTGTGAATTTCCTTAATGACCTGTACACACTGTTTGATCGTATAATCAAAGGTTACGACGTTTACAAAGTCGAAACTATTGGCGATGCCTATATGGTGGTACGTAAATGAAAATTAATTTGCACCTTTATTTATCTTCTATTTTTTTCCCATTGATTAATTTCAATTGTTTGTCACGTATAATTATCATGACGTTTATCAGGTCTCCGGTTTACCGCTAAAGAATGGCAATAGGCATGCAGGTGAGATAGCTTCAATGTCCTTGGAGCTTCTTAATGCAGTGAAACAACACACAATTGCCCATCGACCAAATGAAACCTTGAAATTGCGTATTGGAATTCATACGGGTAAGAAAAGTATAGGAGGGAGAGTATTAAGTAGAAGGAAAAATATTAAATCTCAATCCTCCTTTTTTTTTCTAACGAATCAGCCGCAAAGTTTCCAATTACTAATATCAAATATGATATATTTTCCACATATTCAGGTCCCGTCGTTGCTGGTGTTGTTGGTTTGACTATGCCGCGTTATTGTCTCTTCGGTGACACAGTGAACACTGCATCGAGAATGGAATCAAACGGTGAACCACTAAGAATACATATTAGTGGACCGTGTAAAGAAGCACTAGATAAAATTGGTGGTTACGTTGTTGAAGAACGTGGTTTGGTGCATATGAAAGGAAAAGGTGATGTGAAAACTTATTGGCTGACTGGCGCGACTGAAAAAGCAATTCAAAAACGCGAGGTGATAAAAATTATAAACACTAGAACTATTTCATTATTAGTTTTGTTCATATTATTAATTCCACTGATAAATTTGCTTTATAATATTCCAGGTGGATGTTGATGATCTTCCACCACTTTTCTGTCGTCCGCGACGAAGTCCAAAATTGAACCCAGATTCGCGTCAAGCGTCGTTACTCGGTGGACTTGGGGCTGGAAGTCGACGTCAATCAAGTATACCAAGACCAACTGGCGAAGATTCAGTTTCACAATGTGGCAATTCAAGTCCCGTTCCTCGATTAGTACGGCTCGGGAGGATCGATAAATCGCCATTGTTTTTTATTGAGAGCGTCTCCAAAGGAACATTGGATGATGTATTGGTGCGTGAGGAAGCGGACGTTCGTGCAGCGAATATTAAAATAGCACTCGATGATCTGTTCCTTGAGACTGAACCAAAATTAAAAAAAGATGCTCGGGTATTATCAACAATTGCATCGTCATCAACAACATGTGATTATCCTTCGCAAATAATGATCAGAGAGTCACGTTCATTAGATCCAATCCCAATGAGCTGTGGAAGAAAAGGATTGTCTGCATTGCGATGGAAAGATCCAAAAAGGAGTTTTAGATCGTTAGAGAGTTGTAATAAGTGCACAATTTCTGGTGCAAAAGAAGATGATACAGAGAAAGTGCTCAATAGTTATAATAATAATGGAAATGTCACTTCGGTACCTAAAGCTGATGATGATCTAATAAACGACGAAGAAGCTAGTAAACCATTACTTGCCGACGATATCCACGTTTGCGCTGGAGAAACCGCTGCAGTCAAACGTTGGAGATCATTAGATGAAGTTGTGCCATCGCAAATGAATGATAATGTACCAGATAAAAAGTCATCAGCGAGAAATTCAATACGTAGTTGGCTCGTCAACTTGTTCAATGGGAACGGACTGAGAAACAGCGATGTTTCACTTAGACGTGGTGTTATTGCCGGTTATGATATTCAATCCGAACGCGAGAGTATCGTGTAAATTATTGATTATTATGAATATTATTACGGTACTTTTTTTGATATATATACTTTAGAGATGAGAACAATTATTTTCGTTGCCATTGCGAGAGCACACACACAAACAAACACGCGCACGAGCGTATACCGTGCGTACGAACTAATTTTCGAGATTGAGAAGAAATAGAAAAGCAAGACCTGTTTCCTTATTTTGTAGGATTCTTCTTTTTTTTGTACGTGCAATTAATGTATATGAAAGTTACCGACAAGTGTATATTTTTAGATATTTTATAATTTGTACAGGACAAAGCGCAAATGTCAATTAAAATCGCTATTCTTTTTTGCTGTGTCCTGCAACGAGAGTGCAATGAACTTTTTATTTGCTTTTGACGACGACCTACGTCACAACCAAAGTAAGACGGACAAACGTGAGATAATATTTTTCCTAGATTTTTATTCATTATCCGTTGTTTATATATGCCAACTTTTGACGCATTATGGCAAACGTAATCAATATCATCATTGTCTAATCTATTATCAACATAACTATTGTAATCACCATATGATATATGTATATGCATAATGACTATATGTACATTTGAATATATATATTTCGTTCACTGAAGCAAATTCTCCGTATGGCTGTGACAAGTACCTAAGGTGCTTTATATCAATGATGTCAAATGTATATAACTAAATGATAATATATGATGATGTAAAGAATTTATTTGTAAATTAAACGACAATTGTAACAAAAAAAAATGTTTACATCCAAACCAGAGTGATGTCCGGACGAATCACATTTCTTTCGAATAAGTACAATTTAATTTTTCTTCTGTGAAAAGTATCTAAACCGAGAAACCACCAAATATAGATTGTTCAAATATTAATAACCGATCAACTCAATGCACATTCTTTAACTTAATACTATACGAGTGACAATACACTAAAAATGATTCAGCATCAGTTCATTGTTCTAGGCTAGTTATTTTTGATTGCACATTGTGTAGAATCGTTTTTCAAACTTCCCTTGCGTTGTCACTACTTATTATTTCCAACAGAAATTACAGATATATGAATTGGTTGGGATAGAAATTTTGTACTGAAAAAAAATAAATTTCAAGTTGAGTATTGGCATCGTACATTCGTATCGATTGAACTCATGATGGTAAAATAGAAGTTTGATAGGGTCTGATGACGCAATCCATTATAAATATTTTTATGAATCTTATGTTTCGCAATCTCATTCTTCATCATTTAATTTTCTCTTTTGTTAGGTGATTGATTAGCAATTGAAGCATATGAAATGTATAATATTTTTATTGATCTATTCATAATTCGATGACGGTGAATCTTTCGATTCAACTTTGTAAATTCGAAACGGGATGATTTGATATTACTTCGAATCTACGCAAATTCCCCTGAAACTTTTCTGTTATCGAATTCATCAAGTTGTTAATGTACCATCATCATTTGTTATGACAAACTTACTATGATTACTCACGTAGACCACATTATTTAACAAAGTTCCAGAACATGAACTACACATATTTTTCTTCATAAATCATCTATGAAATAATTTAATCATGACCAGACAAAAATTTGGACAGAAAGGTTGTCGGTTTCTTGTTGACGGTTTCGTTGAAAAAATTCATAAATGTTCCTATAGTTCTCCACTTCTGCGCCGTTTCTTGTAAGTCCATTTGACCCTGAAATTTTTAGCAATAATTTACAGAAAACTGTAAGTTGTATACATACACTCGTAGATATTCCCAAATTTACCTTTATCACTAATAAATCAATAACTCGGATATCCTTCAAATCTTTATTCTTGTAGAATAATTCTCTCAATTTGGCTCTCATGTCATCCTCGCTCACAGGTATGTGATACTGGAAAGCTGCAAAATCATAATTTGTGACATGAAGATTACATAAAGGTCTAAAAATAAGCAAAACATTCTAAGAAGTCATTGATTTTTGAGGTTATCTGACCTACACTTTGGATTAACATATGGGAATAAAAATATATATCTCAGTGAACGACTATGGCACACTCACCAACATAAGGAATTTGTCGATACCATGCACGATATAAATTTAAAACTCTGCGATGTGCCTCATTTTTGTTTAGTGACAAAATTGGTTTCACTCTACGAGCAGCCACACGCATTGGCGCCGCCATTTTTCTTTTCACACATCGATATACATCATCCAATATTTATTTGCTCACATTATCCTATCTGCGTACTCTTTTAAATTCATGAATGCGTAAAGTAATGAAACTCGGCCAAACCAGTGGCCACAACTACTTATATTAAAAAGTCTTTGAGTTCTTTCCTCATCATGCGAAGAAGTTGAAGACGTTAGAAATTTTGTAAATTGGTCTCAAATTTCTGATGTTTTCTTCCTTGACAATCATTAAATAACGCACATTAAACTAAATGCCATTTCAATAGTTCGAATTCCCTTGAAAAATAGATCCGAAATCAAAAACCTGATTCTTGTTAGTTACTCAAATTTTTATAAATAAAAAATCAATTGGGGCTCGATGAAGTCCTAATTGAGGGATAAATGAAAATTCACTTTCATGTTCCTTCATTTAAAAAAGTTAGCGCGAAAAGTTTGATGGCGCTCTCTTCGGTAACATCCGGAGCAGAATCGGTTTTTGAGCGAACAACCAATCATCAGAGATTGACACCGTTATGATAGTGTTTGAAAGATATCCAAACCGTCAGCGGATGCGTTGGTTGTGGCAGGTTGTTGCGTTCTAATTCGCACGATCGCAAGCTCTGTTCATTAAGTTGGAAAGTTTTGGTAAAAACAATAAGGTGGATATTTATATAAAAGTGCGGTAACGATGGCAGACTTCAAAACACCAACGTCGAAAAGGATCCGGAGTCGATTGCAAAACAATTCATCAGAGAATCAAACTCCCATAAAAATACCGGCTACCCCATACTTGAAGCAAATAGGTTATGGCTGTGGTTAGTAGCATTCCATCGTCAAAGTCATTCTCCCACACATCTATATAATTAAATAATTACAAGGATCATTTGAATTCACTTTTTTTCCAATTTCTATTGTTATTATTGTTGTTCGTATGGTGAATTTAATTTGAATTGTGTTTCGATTTAGGTGTCAATGTATTCACACTTGAAAGATCACCAAGAGTTGGATTCGCCCGATCACCATGGGCCATAAAAAAAAGAAATACAAAAATAATCAAAGATCAGAAGTTTGATAAACGAATTCAAGTAGAAGGTGATATCCTGAGGCAGTTGAATCATCCAAATATTGTTGGTTTTCGTGCATTAACAATGTCAGAAACTGGTGTGCCATGTCTTGCGATGGAACAATTGGAAGAATCACTAGGTATAGGATTTGTTCTAATCGAATGTGAATAAGTAATGAAATGTTCCATGTATGCTATTCATCTGACTAGGTGATTTGATTGAAAGCAGAGTGGAGATGGGAGCTGATCCATTTGCAGCAAAAGATATTGAATACGTTGGATACGAAGTGGCAAAAGGATTGGAGTACTTACATCACACAGCTCACGTTCTTCATGGGGATTTGAAAAGTTACAATGTTTTGGTTTCCAACAATTTGAAAACTGTCAAGTTATGTGATTTCGGTGTATCGGTACCACTGACAGAGACGTTAATTCTCGACACATCTAAGGGAAATTTCGTTTACACCGGGACTGAATGTTGGAATGCACCAGAAGTTATATCAGGTAATTTGAACCAATCACCATCATATAGGTCCATTCATTGATAATTGGTGAGAGAGATTCACAGAAACTTATATTTTTGCATGTATTATTCCAAAGAATGAAGGGGTAGAAATGGGAGAATAGGGTAGCGTGGCCGAGCGGTCTAAGGCGCTGGTTTAAGGCACCAGTCTCTTCGGAGGCGTGGGTTCGAATCCCACCGCTGCCAATATAATTTTTGCTACCTGATTCACTGAATCAGCAAATTAATTGTTCTAATTGGTTCCTTTTTTATCTACATTCATTGTTTTAGATGATGGTCCAATAACAAATAAAACAGATATGTGGGCTTACGGCTTAATTCTGTGGGAGATGATAGCATTATCACCACCACATGTTGACGTCGATGAGTCTCTGGCCGAATCAATTTTGGATGCATCAATGAGCGACAACTCAATGTCAGTCACTGAAAATAATGACCCGAATGCATCATTGATGGACGATAGTATGTTATTGCTCGGCGAAAAATCTCGTTGTTTGTATGGTGAGTTCATAATATAAAATTTATAAATCATGTCTCGTTATGACCATAGGATAAAATTATTTTGAATTGTTCAGGCACCCGACCACCATTACCAGCCATTGAGATCGGGCCAGAGTATGACAGAGTACTTGAAATATTTTTCTTATGCACCGATCAAGATTACAAAACAAGACCAAGCGCAAAAGGTGTCGTCATGTATTTTAAAAATTTTTTAAAACCAATCGCTGCGTGTAAAACTTAATTATAAATAGATTATGGAGCATGAGAACAATTGTTGAATTGATAAAAACAATTATTTCAGTTTTAAAGACGCATTCTCGCCATTTTTTTCACCAAACAATGGCGAGGAAAATGAGAATCACGAGGATAATTCCGAGTATGATGAATAATTTGATTTTTCTCTGAAAATAAATACAATATCGTTATGAACGTACAGATGATTTTCATAATTACGTCATCAAGATATAATCATTTCCAATTTTACCTTTCGACCTCGATTACGCTTGACTTCAGCTTTAACAAGATCATATCGTCCACCTTCGACATCATCTGTTGCTCTTCCAGCAAAATATTCAACACAATTTAGCTGCTCGCCCTGATTAGTTCAATATTTGAGAATTACAATATAAAGTCATTTTCAGATGTTGGCAAAATCTCTAATTATAAACTCGTGTACCTGTTTTTCAACGAGGAAACCGATCTCAAAAAACAGGTCTCTAATTTCTACAAGAGATTTTTCTAATTTCGTCATTTCATTGTGGCGAGACTGAATTTCCGAAAGTTGGAGTTTTGCAGCTCGACTTTTGTCCAGAATCTGCATAAGAGAACCATAGTATTATTTTTTACACAATCAATTTCTTCTACAGTTATTCAATTTCATTTCTTTAATCTATTCTACTTTCATTGTCAACGAAGAGACTTGTGTTTGGATTATCCTCATCATCCGATTCGAACACTTGACTGGCTGTGTCTTTTCTAACTATAAGATGAAAATAAATATTTGATACTTTTACTTTATTTTAATGAGAAATTAATTTGGGAAATATTTTCATCTTTTTGTAGTGTTTCGCCATAGTTGACATGGAAATATTCCTTGAATTGAACAAATAAACATACGTAAAATGCGATGTTGATGAAGAAGAGAGGAACATTTTTCATGGTATCTCATGAGCGATTCGTTATATTCATACATAATTTCGGAAAATATTCGGTGCATTGTTATGTATTGTAAAAAACGTATCCGCGCATGAGCAGGGCCATCTCTCGCACTATCCAAAGTGAGTTCGTCAACGCGCGGGATTTCACCACCTAAAGCTGTAAGTCAACATAATAAAACATGTTTAAGTATTAGACGTTATTATAGAACATTTATTTCAACCCAATATCAATTCATTAAGGTATTTCTCGAAGTGGCGTAAAAAAATTGTGGGGAATTCACAGACGCAACGTTGAAAGCCTAAAACAAGGAGGTTATGTTTGGGAAAACATTTAAATTGGAACGAAACAGCGCGAATAAATTGGACAATATTGTTATAGTTGAATATTATAATGGAACCACTACGAATTTTCGAGAAATTCAAATTGGATGAACTCGACAGATCATGGGTCAAATCTGTATGGGACAGTGACTTTATTACATTTGATAATTTACCTGGTGATTACATGATGTTTGTCGAGACAGAAGATATGGAAATACTGTTGAAAGATACATGTACAATAGTCAAAAATTGGATATGCAAGAATAAAAATCTTGAATCTGATGAGAAATCTGAGGTGTCGTGGCAGACATTGTGCGCATTGAATGTTGATCAACAGGCATTGCTTGCATTGTTGGGCTACATCATAAAAATGGGACAAGGATTGAATGCAGATGAAGATTCGCGTCAGGCATGTTTGCACGCTACAAGTTTGTACTTGACATTGTTAGCAGTTCCTGGGAGCAGTGCCTATCAAATATTCCATGAAAATTTATACCAAAGAGTTATCAGTACACTGCAGCTCATTGAACATTTGATTCCAGTAACGAAAAAAACAGCGAGGAATATTGATTTAGAAAGTTTATATATGAATGATGATGAACCATCTAGTTTTCTTGTTCAAACTGAGAAAATCACTTTGACGAAAGGATTGAATATCATTATGTATAATATGATATTAATGTTGAACTCGTGGTGCATGAGAGAATATGTTCGTTCACTGGAGTTGACCGTTCATTCACTAATTGAAGTGACAAAACTTGGTGTTGATATTCATGAATTCCAGACGCAGACGCGACATTCCGAAGGTACACTTGCGTCATTGGCACACAATGCTTATGCAGCGCTGGAAGAACTCTGCCATCCACGACACGGTCCCATTGATGTGACAATAAAATTGATCGCCAAATATCTGATGCCACATCTACTATTGAGTTATACTAGTATGCCAATCAAATCACTGAACGTTGTTCGCGATGCAGCAATACACTTTCTCAGAACTTTATTACATTCACATGAAAAGAATGCAGAGAAGGGCGTCATGATATTAATCCAACATATGATGATCAACTGCCCTGAACGATTCGAAGCACGCCAGAAGCAAGCTAGTGTAGTCATAAAATTGATGAATATTTGTACCGGATCACTTCGTTTGAACGTATTGAAAGATTTAATTCTATTCACACATCACAACAAAATATCTTGCCGAGTATTCGCACTAGAAATTACTGGAAAATTTCTATTGGATTCTCCAATTGATAATAATGATTCGAATGATAATACGTCCCAGATAGATTATAGAAAAATATTTTTTGCCATGGTTATTGGTCGTTGCATCGATGTTTCAAGTATGGTTAGAGGCAAAGCAATGGCTATTGTTGCTGAATATACCGATTCAAGGGAGAATCCTTTCGTGAATGAGATATTTACATTATGTGAAAACGATGAACGTCCGATACCAACATTCGAAATCATACAAGAGGCATTGACGGGGAACGAAAAGAAACTGTTGCCCGATCCAAATTCAATAATATCAATGTTAAAAGATCGTGCACTAGATGAGCGAGCTTTAGTACGTCGTAGTGCTATCCAAATTGCGAGAAATGCTGCGCTCATAAACTCAAAATTGGTCGATACCGCTATTACCATTATTTGTGCTCAATGTTGTGATCCAGCAATGATAGTACGACGCTATTCCATTCAGACATTGACGTCATTACTGGAAGCATTCCCAGATCATGAAAATTTTGTTAAAAAATGGGTTAAAGCTGTGACACCACAAATTTTTGATGTTGAAGTTAAAGTTCAGGAAAAAGTATTAGAATCAATGGAAAATTTAATAATCAATCGCATCACAACTTCATCCGAAAATGTTGACAATCTTCCATGGATTATTATAAATGAATTGACATCATCGAAGATGAGAAAACATTTAGAAAAAGCGTGTGATGCTTGGGTACATGCTGATATCATAAACGCATCCGTAATTGTTAAAATTCAATCGCATATTGGTACTATTCACAATTTACCTGCTTGGACTTTTTTATCTGCAATATCGGAAAGTAAAACATTGCCGAATATGAGGAAGCATTTTGAAAATTACCAAAGTTTATTGCATGGCAATGATTTTTATGAGCATTTGGCTTTGGAAGTGCTTAGAAGTTGTTGGTCAACATTCGATCGACATTTTATTCAGGTGCTCGTCCAAGATTTTTACAAATCGCTTTACGATTTTTCAGTGAATCCAGTGTCAATAAGCATCTGTTTAGACATCATTTGGGCAATTTCAAAATTTCTCAATCCTACAGATCACAACAAGTTTGAATCAAACATGCATGAATTAATGGAAAAATGTGAAAAAGTAATCGAAAAAATAATTAACGATCACACAACGGACAATTCGAATGAATATTTGAAAGCTGTTTGTACATTAGGCCATGCGTCATTTTTGTGCACAACCAAGATTCGTCTGTCAGTGTTGAGGATACTCCAAGGTATGTTAATTGACTGGGAAACAATGCCAATTGCGATGAAAAGTGCGCATGAACTGCAAGCAGCAACAGTTGTTGTCTTGGGACAGCAGGCAATGCGCGATCAAACGATTGCCCATGAAATGATGCCAATTTTTGGACAATTACTCTGTACTGGAATCGATTCAAATTCAATTATTGATGCATCAGTTCGCGTAAATGCAGCAAAAGCACTCGCCGATGTTTGTACAAGATTCACTGCATTAGTAGAACCATATTTACCCGACATGTGCATAAGTATGAAGAAAGGTGACATAACAGTGCGGGAGGCAATTGTCATTATATTCATACAATTATTGGTTGAAGACTATATTAAAGTAAAAGGAACATTTTTCTTTCATATATTAACAATGTTATCGGACCCGAACGATACAATACGGGAGATGACGGTTTTTTTGATAAAAGAACGGCTTTTAGTAAAAAATAAGGTACTTATATCGCAACAATTTTTAGAGAGTATTTTTCATTATAATGATTATCAAATACCAAGGAAATATTGTGATAGAGGAATGCGTCCAGCTGAACGAGAAATATTAACATTGCCTGGTGCAATAAATGATCTCAAACGTCGAATGATTTATGATTTTATGTTGGAACATTTGGATCCGCCAGGAAAATTAAAATTACTCGTGCGACTTACGAGTCAAGTGCTTAATGGTGTTTTGAGTGATTCGATAAATGTCACGGATGATAGAGCCCTATGTGTTTTATACGATAGTCTTTATATTATAGCCAGTGATCATCTTCAGCCATCTTCATGCACAAACAAAAATAATGATGATGATATCGATGAAAATCCTTCAAATACACCAAGTAATAGCAACACTGTTCCTCCCAGTAACGCTGTAAATATCATTGCTGAGGGAATGAAAAAACATGGAATTCAAGTGCTGTTGCCAACATTGATGAAATTGAAAAAAAAAATGGAATCACCATCATTATCATCAACGTCATTAGATGTGAATATTACTAAAGTATTTGTACGTATCGGATCGGACTTCAGCAAAGATCAATTATTGTCATTTTATAAGGAGTTCCCTCATGCCGAGAAGGAGATGGAATGCGGTATACGGTAAATTGTAACGTAAAAAGATAAAAAAATAGAAAATAGTAGATAGCAAAAAGTAGATATATATATATATATATATATATATATTTTAACATTGGATTCATCACGGTCCTAATATAACTGGGGAAAAATATAAAAAACATGAATTGGATTTCAGGGTATACGGTAAAAAATGCCGATTGGATGTACGGACATGCGAGACGAACACAAATTCACCGATTAGTCATTCAACACCGACGAAATCGACGGTTCATCCGTTATTAAATAGCAATCGATTGCCGAGGATCGTTCTTCGCCGATTGTCGTCTCTTACAGCACCGGTAGCTGCAGATGCGTCGACAAGCTCATCTAGTTGCCAGACCAATAGTTGTTTGTCGACAGATAACTCGTCAAACATGCGGGATGTTAATAATACACCAAAATCGAGTAAAACAACTCGTCGCGCCAAGTGCAAACGGTTTTAATTACAGTTTGAAATGGTTATTATTTTATTTACCTTTTAAACTGGTACGAATACGGAAAGACGTTTGCGATATGATAAATGTCCTGCTCTCCAATTCAGCTTGTATACCTAAAACAATATTTTCTCATTATTTGAGACGAAATTAATCGATTCATGAATTCATTTGTTGATCAAATGATCAATAAATATATTTATATATAGTTTACATATTTATTTACCCAAATTGGTATGAGAGAGTGCGTTGTTATGTAAATCTTTTACGATATTTATATTGTCTGTTAGAATATTAATCATCTCTCGAATTTTCTCCACCTAAATTATCAAATTATTTCGGACATGAATTTTACAGAGATGTTTGAGGAGTTTTATGGACGATAAAAACTTTCACCTACTTCTTCTAAAACATCTTTTATTTTTTTACTGTGTGATATTTGGGTACTAATATCCTGCCGGAAACTCCCAAACCGTGAATCTTTCCTTCTCGTCTAATGAAAAAAGATAAGAGAATTAAGGGACAAATTAGAAAATTTGAATCATGTGTTAAAGAATTATAATATCTTTGGACATTCTTGGCTCTTTCGACATCTGCGAACTGTCGAATATGCCTGTGAAACCATATTCTAAATACAATTTCACTGTTGTCGATGTGTAACTGATAATGCAAATAATTTTTGACTAATGACTATTGAAATAAGCTTGAATATTCATATGTGTCACCACTAACAGCACACAATTCCGGCGTTCGATCTCGAACCATGATAGATAACACTAAAGTAACAACGTTCAACTGACTATATACGATGCCAAGAAAGTATGTATATTGTATTATCAGCGTTATCATCAAACAACTGAATATATACATTTGATAAAATGTCACACAGGCGGTAGGTAGCGCGGAGCGAACATAGTTTTATCAATTTATCGTTGCCGTTGCTTCTTGAATGATCTATATTCGTCCACGCGTAAAAATTAATTCAGATACAGAAAGGAAATTAGTTCATCATACGCTGAATTTACCAAGACCATTTTGCATATGTAACACAAAAGGAAGTGGACACTTGGCAGATGGTTTCACACAAGGCCAACGTTGCGTTGACACCAATTAGTCGCATATCTTGATTGGAATTTTCTTAGATTCATAAGACAATAGGATTCGTATTCATTTTACTTCTTTAGTGTACTTAGTTGCTTGAACGTGAATAAAATTAATTTGTTTTGGGTGGAAATTTATTGTTGAAGCTATTGTGATAATTAGTGTATCATGATTGATGATGAAAAATGTTACATATTAGAAGAAAATGACTGATATACAGTGTGAAAGACAGAAAGGAATGCACATTCACAACATAACATCAAAATTAAAGGAATGGTAAAAAAAAGGAATACCTTAATGGTATTTTCCCATTTGGGATAAATAAACTTTTTTTACAATTACAGATACAATATTGTTGTTTCGTCTCATTTATTAAACTTTGTATAACTCTTAACAATAACAGTAACTTCATTATCATATATAAGTGGAAACGATATAGTTGAGGTGCCGATGTGTATCTGTTTATAAGGAAGACTGTGCAATTATCTTTCTATGTAAGGAATTATTTGAATAGTCTGTATGTATGTGTGTATGTATTTGTACATGCTTTCAAATTGTTATTCTCGATTATTTCCAATGTAAATTCGTGTGAAAATGTAATGCTACTTATAAAACAGATCAATTACCTTCATCTTTGCATTTCTTCAAACGGATTTGGAATGCTAATTCTGTTTAAGGCAAATTCAGTCAGTCTTATAAAAGTGATTCATCTACCATTCATAATTATTTTTCCTCTAGATCGTATTTTTATCGAGAAGACCGACAATTTTTCGAAAAACATTCCTGGAAAGTGAATTATTTGATCCTGAATTACGACTAAGTATAATATATTATACCAATAAACTTGTGGAGGGGACACAAATAATTTAATAATTATCTAATCACAGTGATGTACATAGTACGGGAACCAAATTTCTTATTTCAATGTACTTTAAAATATTATTTACATTATTCTAAACTATTATTCGTATATTTTTTCCCGTATTCTTTTGGCGCATTGGCATCTTTGTTTATGTACCTATCAAATAATGCAATACCCGGCCATGAAAAATCTTCATTTCTTCTAAGAAGAACAATAATAAAAATATTTCATATATATATGTATATATCCACTAGTAATAAAGTTTTGAAAATATTCATAATGACATCCAATTAGTTGAATATTATTCTCATTCAGAGTCTGTCTGCAGAAATACTTGTCTTAGCATTCTCCTTTCTCTTATGTATATAATTCCTACATTCTCTTTCGCTCTCTCTTGTGTGAGGTGGAGTTACCGGCTTTGATGAAAACTCGCTGCAATGTTCAACAAAAGAATAAAAACAATATGGAAATACTATTGTAAGAAACGATTTAAAAATTTGAGGAATATTGTTCGCAAAATGATTATCAGCGTGACGCCGCTCGTGTTCGCACTTTATCCTTCAAATAATTGACGATTTGTGATTGTGAGTGTCTGACCGCAAGTTGTAGGGGTGTGAGACCTTCTTGATTCACAAGTGAAAGATCAGCGCCTGCTCCAACCAATTGTCGTGCTACTGTCATGTGTCCAGTCAAAGCTGTGGCATGCAGTGCACTTTCACCGTTCTATAAACACAAAAACACACACTCGTATGTATACAGAAGTATAATGAGTATATAAATAACTTGCAGTAGATGGATTCTCTTCCGGTCTGGTAAGTTTTGGTGTCATAATTGAGGTCAATTCACTTCTTACCGGAAGAATACCCAGAGACGGCCGATATTTCAATAATTCTCCAATGACAGCTGTGTGTCCTTTGTGTGCGGCCTTGAAAAGTGGTGTTGCACCATCCTGAACAATAAGTTAAATTCATTCCAACATGAACATAAAAATAAAAAAAACGAGAAATTGAAGACGAAAAACTGCGAGACAAATTGCACTTACGTGTCTTGTAGCATCGACCTTGGCGCCGGCCTTCAATAGCCTCCTCACCACGTGATCATGACCCATTTGAGCAGCAATCCAGAGGGGTGTAGCGCCATCGGTTCTCGACGCGTCAATTTTCGTACCGTGCGAAAGAAGTATTTCCAGGATTCGCACGTGACCGTTTTGTGCAGCTATGAATAGTGCAGTTGCACCATCCTACATGCAATTTCATTTATCCGAATTAAGACCCGAGACTGATTTAATTAGATTAACACAACATAAATGCTTCCTTTCTCTTATACCTTCATGTGAGCATTGACATTGGCGCCTCTTTCTATTAAACTTTCCACTACGTCAAAATGACCACATTGACAAGCAACAAATAATGGCGTTCCACCATCCTAAAATTTTTAATATTACATATTTCAATGTTCAATTATTGTTTCTATATAGTACAATATATGCTCATTTGATTTTAATGATGACGACGAATACTTACTATGCTGCAAGAGTCAACAGTCGCTCCGTGGTCAATTAGCAGCGTAACAATGTCGACATATCCACCTTGCGAAGCAAAAAATAATGGAGTCGTGCCCGTCTGTAAAATATGAGATGATTTATTGGTGAAAATAATCGATTCGTGGGATGGCTAGCGATTGTCTCCATGTTGTATGGATATATTACAACGCATAAATATATTCTTCATTCAACGTCTTTTATTTTTGGCCAAGTTACACGTTCACTTTCGTGCTGAGTAATTTTAGTATCGCACACACGGCAATAGATTGGCAATAATTGTTATACCATTCTTTCATCACATTAAATATAAATAGGTACATACGCATGTGTATGTGATATTTATTGAATTATGAATATTAACCAACACATTGACATTAGACGTCGAAGACATGAGGAAAACCTTGAGTGTAAGACTGAATAAACTTGTGGATAAGTAATGCCACAGAACACAAAATTCTCGTTTTTGTCAACATATTCTAATGCAATATAATTTCCCGTAGAATAATTTGCTTCACATAGAAGTGTGATTCATAATTGAAGAAGGAAATAATAATCACAGACAGTGTTCGAAAGTAAGAGGAATCTGTTCTCACATCTATTACTAAACCAAAGGGATTCGAGAGAAATTAAATTGATATCCCAAAAGACCTCTAATTATTACGATTCTTTTAATAGTGTGTATGGAATGAGAATATAGAATGAAATTTGATATAGACGACTGTATGGGTTCCCGAACTTTCACTTTGATAGTTGACACGATTATATAGAACTTCATCTCATGAAATACAGAATAAATGATAAATGCATTGAATAATCTCATAGCAGATCACTTCAATGTATTTAACAGTTGACTCTTCATGATGACATACTTATCACACAACCATGTTTATGTCGATAAAAATTCCCCATAACTTTGTGTATCATCGTAGTAAATTCACACCTGATAGTAGTAGTCACTCGAGAAATATTTCGGATTATCGCCGATAGAAGAAAAAGTAATACGAATTATCACAGTTAGTGAGCTATGCACGTGCATTATCAGTTGTTACTCGTAGTCTCTCGCTTATATAGAATGGAAATTTTACAGTTCCTTATGTTAATAATGAATTTACATTCCAATAGAAAATCTCGACCATATCTACAGCAGCAATTTCACTAGAATACATACAACTCACTTTAACTGTTTGAATGTTATTGATTTGATCGTAGATAGAATTATCGGTGGAAAAATAGTCCTCTGGCACTTTTATAAGATTTTTTCTTCATCTAGTGCAAGGACTCAGGGATACGATCCTTATATTCACATTTTTCATGCGTCAATATATAATTTCAATTTAATCATTAGTTACTCATAAAAATGATATTTTATATCATGTTATTACCCATCGTGTAACATCCTCCGCCACGCATTTATTTATATATACAGAATGAAAATATATGGGTTCAAAGTGATGAGGGGTTTGTGCCGCGGCAAATTACCGTCCAGAAGTCTCGCACCATGATGCGTTACGCCAATGGTTGGATGCGTTATGTACATACATGCATTCATTGTATGATTAATTGGCATGATCCACATATGTACTATATTGTGCAGTAGCGAATATTTTTTTTATTATAATACAAATTCTACCATATCCATACCAACTATTCTCAAACACATTTCCTAATTTCGTGTTGGATATCTAACGGGAAAATGTTTTTTTTCTTTCGTTATTCGAATAATGGTTACCTTCTTTCAGCGAGATTTATTTTTATGTTATTGGGAAACATACATAAAAATATGTTTACACAATTTACATATGATAAACATTCTTTAGGTACTCTGATGACATCGGTATTACATCATAGACCAACAAGTTTTCAAACCACGAGGAGCAAACCCATTTACGTAATATCCCAAACTATATATATACAATATATATTGAAGGAGGTCAATGACGTAAGATGAATAAAACCTGAGAAATTATACCGTGAGTTATTTTGAATACCAAAGTTTCTTGGAAAATATTAATTGCTTTCCCTTTAATTTTCACATCAATTTGAGTATCTTCATAAATAATATTTGAATTGCTAGATTATCACCAAACACATCATTCAAGCTCAAGTGAATCTGCAATCTATCACATTGAAGAGAGCATATATCCGTTTTATTTAAACCTCTACCAATTTTTTTTCTTCCCAATACTTCAGAGATGAAAATAAACACATTTCCATGTGTCATCATTGAAAGCTTCGAAGCATTAAAATTCTTGGTGTTGTATTTGTACCATTTTTTATCCAGTCCACCCACTCGAATGATAATAGAAAAATATCAGCCAATAGCAACGACTCCTATATATATATAAATATATTCCTTGCATATATCTATATATACAAATGGAGTTGTATGATAGTATCGTGATGAATAGGATATATATGTATTGAATGCCGTAAGTGGGATAAGCTTTTTCATTGAGTCAGCCGGCCATTCATTCACAGGGAAACCCCGAACGGCCCCCCCTCATCGTCTCAGGGTCAAAAACTCACCAGCCTTTTGGCATTAGGATCCGCCCCTTGTTGTAATAGTTCAGTCACGGCTTCAATATGCCCACCAGCCGCTGCCAGTATGAGTGGGGTTGTTCCATCCTAAATCATATAAGAGTTTAACGTAGTTCTATATAAAGACAAACAAGACGAAGCTTATTACTCGCAGTTATCTATCTCTATTGGAACTTCAACTGATTTATACAAAAAAAAAAAGAGAAGACGAAGAATTTCGTGGACTACTCATGTGGATCGAAAAGACTTTGACTTGTAGACTTGATAAAACTGCCCCGAATTAAAATAGTGACCTATTGTACGCTATATTAATTTATTCATCATCAGTCAAGTAGACATATTGATTTGCAGGATGGGTCTAAATTAATTGATGGGTTTTTTATTTTCAATTTTGAATGATTTGAGAGAGGCCATTCATTACAATAGTAATTATTTATGGAGTATACATTCATTGACATGATGGGCGCATTGCGTATTCACATTCAATTCACTTTATATGTTTATTGAAACGTAATTAAAGGTTCGACACATTGAATGAGTCGACTGATTGATCAATCCTACGCCGATTCTAGTCTTTGCTTTCGTTATTATTTTCCCCTTCCCCTGGTAATTCATATCACTGATTTATTCATCATACATTTGTTTCACGCAGTGTACAAACGGACATCAATTGCTCACCTTGTCTTTACAATCAACATGAACACGTCCAGAGTCTAAAAGCACTAGCAGACGTTTTGCGTCACCTCGCGCCGCAGCTAGATGCAATTCCACGTCCCATGGAGATTCTTTCTGCAGAATAAAAGAACAAAAGGCTATAGTGACATTTTTTATTGCATTGAAAAAGTGTTGTAATAGTTTGCATTTTCATTTAAGAACAGGAATTTTTCTTTTAATGATTCTTAGATAATCGGTAATGAATCAAATTCTTCGGGTACATGACGTGCGATGTTCTACGTTGTGTGAAAATTCAATTAGAAGTCGATGGAAAAACAAAAAAGAAAGTGTATATAGCCATAGGCAACAGGTTTTATTAATGTAGATATAAAGTAATATTTTTCCAATTACTCTTGCATGATTAGAAAATGATGGAATATTTTGATGACTCTGATAATCGATAAAATAAATCAATTAACAAGTTGCGTCACTATGATCAATCACATTGAGAATTCAAACATGACGCGGTAGTGTGATCTATTTCTGAATATTCCACATGCTCAGAACTGACACGAGAATATTTATTCTTGACTGCCACGTATCTCGAAATATTTTTCATATTATCGTGAATTATGACTGGTGTGAATTTTTTCTCGATAATTCAAACAAAGTTACTTCGATTGATATATTATGAAGGATATGTGAAATGTGACATCTGTAAGAAATATTATTATATTTTTTGATCGATGAAGTGGAAAATAATCATTTTGAAATGTAAATTTTTTCATAATCAAAAGTGTAATCTAAAATTAAGTATTTTTTTTTGTTTCACCTTCATTGACATGTTGTGGTATTGTTCGTCGGTATGAATGACGACTTTATACTGTTGACAAGTTGGAATATCGTTGAAAATACTGACTAACGATGTATTGATATATAAAAAGAGATTATGAACACATTAGTGAGGTAAAACAGTAAACTCATCAAGTTGAATCAAATTTGAGTTTGAGGACATAATAAAAAAGTAGAATAACACGAAGAGAAATGAAATGAACTATATATTATAGCAATGGTTGTTGCTTTGTTCATTTACAATTGATAGAATATCATTATTTATCTGGACATTACATTGCTTTGACACTTTTATTCGTGAGATTCGTCGTCACAACACGTCACAATGGTCACATAGACAGCCCATACCGCTTAAAACATATCACCCACATCACTGGTTGCCAAATGACTGGACGGACTGGAGCAGCTTCAGCCACCGAATGCTCAATGTAGCTCAATGCTCAAGAATTTTACGCAATAATTTGATACAATAAAGCGTCGAAAGTTGGCGCCACTATCCAACTATCACATCATAAATGTTATAAACAGTTATGTATGAGCATGTATGAGTGCATATTCTTGTAAGTAATGCCGTTGGAGATTTTAATTGTGCGCTCTCCACCGCATAATTTTCACATCCACATTGGTCTTATTGGGTGGTTATAATAAAAGTTCATTGGATTATTATTTCAATATTATTGAAAATGAACGAACACTTTTTAGAAATGAGAAAAGTTTATTCACTCAAGGAAATGAATACGGTTGGTGTATTTCCAGAGTTCAGTGATGAAACCACGAAATATTTCCGAGTATCGAACAGACGAGTGATGATAGAGGTCGATGACAGAGAACAGTCGAATCTTCAGTTCTCCGAATCGTATCGGAGTTGTAACTAATTTCGTATTATATGAAATAGTTACATTCAAAGGTGATATAATTGGAAATAATGATCAGCATCGAGATGATCATGAATATTTTTAATTATTCCTGTTTATTTCCGATCTTAACTGCCCAATTGGCAGATTACTTTTGATCAGTTTAAAATTCGTTCATTCGATTTTTCATCACGATGAGCTTTAACGAACATCTCCGTCATGATTAACTGATATAATGTGGTCCACCACACATTCCTGCATCCATTTTTCACACTGATTCAATCACCGATATTTTATATTTGGATGGTGAATACACGGATTCGCAATTGCTTCCTACACTCAAAGATTCGTAGATCACGAATTTCAGACTTTCAGCGATGAAGCCTAAATCTGGTGCGCGCTAAGCCGAGTATAACATAATTTTTCATCATTATGAGTATATTGAAGCATTTTGGAATTAAAATTCATTAATATTAACTATAATATACTATTCATTAAATATTATTCAAACTCATCGAAGAAAATCTATTTATTGATAGATAAAAAGTAAGTCAGAAAAAGAACTATTCATTGCATCGACTCAAAAATGGCGCCATAATCAATATTCGCAATTTCCAAATTGCCCGGCTGGTCAATGCGCCCTCTGTCGGACAGAAAGGCATCGGGAAAAATATTTCAGAATCGTGGAATTGCGGAATTTATTTTGTTTCATAGTTCGGTCCGGTATTTGTTCAAATACCTTAATTCAGTTTTCTGAAAAATTTTTTTATGATAACGTAAATTCGGTTCAATGCTTCTACATTACCGATGGCTTATATTCTCGTGGACGAACAATATTCCATTGTACTCAAAAATTGCACTCCTCAAATGTTGCAAAATTTCATACATTTATGTGTATTTTCTCCAAATCAAATTACATATTCATGGCCATTGGCCAATCCGTTGACTTATTTTTCCATTCAAAATGTCCGTCAGAGTTTTCTGTCTTATTACAGTCTATTTGTTGTACTTTTGTTTCTCAATATATCGATAATTTTGATTGCTTCAGATTCCATTATTTCACTATCCCACAACATTTTTCCCCACGAATCGAACATTTTTTCAATAAATGATAGCTGATTACAAGCCTCGTTGACTGGACGACTTTTCAATGCAATTTGTTTTTCCTTCCAAAATGGCGCCAATACTGGTACTCGCACAGTGTTGCTCACGACGGATACAATGTCTGGCAACTCTGTACGACACGTTTTCTACCCCTCCCAATCTCCTGAAGCCTCTTTTACTGTTCTTTCCGGCTGAAGCTCTTGCACGGTGTTTTTGTACATTGTAAGCAATCATATTTATTTGGTCATATAATCTAAAATTCCCGCATAGTATTTGCGTAGAAGAGTTTTCGACATAAATCAACTGATTCTAAAATTTATTCTAGGCAACCAAGATGGAAAACGACTCCAGAGAATTTGTTGATCTGTACTGCCCGCGGAAATGGTGAGTGCACGTGGTTATCTTACTCATTTATATCTATTAACTCATCTTGAAGTGAATAAATGTGAGAGAATATTGAAAAAAGCTTGCAGAATGTTTAATTAGCATTCTGCTCCTTTGCTGCTGCAGTTGTAATATGTAAATGAGATTTGTCACATCAAGGTTTGAGGTTATGTTCGTTTTGATATTGCAGTTCGTCGAGCAACAGAATCATTCATGCTAAAGATCATGCTTCAATTCAGTTGACTTTGGCCGATGTTGATCCCACAACTGGACGTATGACCGATACACACAAAATGTATGCCATCTGTGGCCCCATTCGTCGCATGGTAAATATATATTTCTCATTTTAATAATATACAATTCGAGTAAATCAAGGTTCTTGTGCTCATTGGCAATCATATAAATTATTTTCGTTTCTTTCAGGGAGAATCTGATGATTGCATTGTACGACTCGCGAAGAAGGATGGCATTCTCGCTAAGAACTATTGAATAATTTCATGCGTGACAAAACTCCTTGAATAAAAATGTAAGAAACAAAAAATGATCTTGTTCAATATTTTTTATTAATCCTCGAAACGATAATGTATCTGACAAAATGATACAGAGTGGTTTTTGTGATGTTATCTCATTAGTTGCGTTTTGTGGGGAAAATGAAACTGCAATTATATGAAATTAATTCAAAATTTTAATAATATATGCATTGATAGTGCATATCAGTACAATGATTTTTTGAGAATTATTGATGTAATAAATCGCTCGCCTGATCACAGTTCCTCTTCGAATTTTATATACATATGTATGCATGTATATTATATGTATAAAAAATAACAGTTTCTCTATCAAATGTCTATGAACTCGCGCACATTTTTGGTTCGCTTATTCCTCTAAATTATTCGGTCGATTAATCATCTTGCCAATATTTAATATCAAATATTATGTAGTGTCGAAAACTAGATTGCATACAGCCATATTATGATTACACTTGTAAGTAAAGTTACAATAGAAGAAGCATGAATTGGCAAATCAAAAAAGTACAGAGAAGAGACTTATCTTAAAGAATATTTTCATTATACGATTTGTGTCATAATTTCATTACGCAACAATTATATATTATATTTAAAGAGAAAAATTATGCGTACACCTTCCACGGGAATTATACTCTTCATTCTTCAATTCAGGTCACGACTATTACTGCTGAATCAATATTAATACTTTGTAACATTGCGAATGAATTAATAATATAATTGACGATCATAAAGTTGCTTGTATATCTATTTTGATTGATCATTCAGTTAAAATTTCAACTATTTAATCATTCGCGTTTATATATATATATATATATCCCTTTATGAATTTTCCCCAACATTAATTTGACCGATTAGTATCAGACATTAATAATTGGCGCATCGGAAAGAGAGTGTACTCTGTCAAATCTTCGATTTCTCAACGCGCCAATAGCATCAATGAGATTCGCACGTTTACTGAAAAACTCGGTTATTGGTACACCATTTAAGGCCGACGCGAGAAATTGTTCCACAGTTATCGCCCAATCAGGATCAGCTGTTGTTGGAATATTGAGTCGATTTCCATTTCGATCTGGTGACTGTGGAATCATTTTCAATATATTTGTTGGAAAATGAAACAAAATAGATTGCACCGACTAGAGGATAGATTAATGGTTTCTCACCGTGTCAACTTGCGATACACCCGCACGTGCGCTCGTAGCTGGTAACGAATTATCGCCTACTTCTTGATCGACGTAAAGTTTTTTTCCAACATCGCCTAATTGTAGTAACAAAGTACCTGAGGAAAAACATCGTCAAGTAATTACATCAGAATGAAGTAAACAAAAATGAGAAAGCTTTACCTATTGATGCGATGGCATGATAAATGTCTTGTTCTTCTGGCTGAGCAGGGAACATGTCATAAAGTGTTTTCCAAAGTGCAATAAAGTGTCTCTGTGACATTTTTGGTACATTTTTTAAATTCAAGGGACTATCTTTTGGATTCAGCACTGACCTAAGGCTTCCCATACTTTCACTTTCCCAATCTCGATGTTGATCTTCCTGTTGGCTATTCAAACTTATCGATCTCGACAGACTGCTACCCGTTGCCGACTCCACAGAATGATTGTTTGACAAGTCTAATAACGTAAGACTTTGTTCCATGGTATCGAAAAAATCTGTAGCTTCAGCAGCTATTTCAGCCCCATCAGAATGCGTCGGTGAATCAATATCAACAGGCATTAAGAGCGGTGGTAAATGCAATGTATATAAAAGTTTCAATCTGTGTGCTGCATCTGTAGTAGCTGTAAGCCCAATCGCCTGTACTATTTCACGAAAATTCAAATATCCATCATGATTACGATCCATCAATCTGAATAATCTTGCAGCCAACGATTCGGCTTGTGTACACTTTCCCCAAGGTGACAAACCTCCAAATAAAATACGAAACAATTCGAAGTCTACTCTGTATGCTTCATAAGGAGGCTGTGTTGGATCATATCTGTCTGGCTCGGATTTACGTTGGCTCATTAATTCTTCGCGTACCAAACCTAAGAGCTCTTGTAACTCTTCAGTGGTCATATATTTATCAACTGCCACACTGCGTATGACATTTTTTTCGATACCCTCTTCTAAATTCTGCACGACTCGTAATCGATGTTTCAAACGTAACCGTTCAATTCTACCGATTGTTAAAGATCCATACCTTGAATAGGATTCGAAAATCAGTGTTTGCACAGAGATACTACGTGGTGGTATTGCACTATCGATGGGTCGTGGCAATATTGGTCCTTCATCGTTGAATACACCACCGAGGTAATCAGTTAAGAGTTGCATTGCTTCGCCATCGTCACGACAATCCAACAACTTTTTTTGATTCCATTCCAGAACTGTTAGTGCTATTTGAAATATAACTTTTGCTCCATCATAGAAGAAGCAATCCATTATATTTACTGCACTACTTGTTGGCATTACACTTAAAAATATTGTCAAAAACCATGAAAGTGATATGACACGTATCAACCCAAGTTCTTGCAGTTTAGCGTGCAATGTTGGTAAATGTTCCGCGGCCAATTCTTCCAACAGTCCTTGATCTACTAATGCACCCACGACACGCCGGTCATAGTAATCAGGCAGCAATGATTCACAAACATTGCACAATTGCCAGAATGCAGATTCTTCAGAGCAATAAATCAAGAGGACGGAGGCAACAATGTTCATTGCTTGACAGTACCCTGTTCATATAATGCAATGGAATAAATATAAGAAACAGTTGTAGAAAATGAAAATGTGTGTATCAATATTTGAAGATTTAGGAGTTATTTTTGGATTTTTTTTACCTATTTGTGGATTTCTCCATGCGTATGCAGATAAAACTCGTCTTAAAGCGCTAATACCAGTGTCTGATTGAAAGGCGGGATGTTCTGGTAATGATCGGTGTAGGTCACGTTCGATTTCTTCATTTGCTTGACAATTTTTTCCCAATGATTGCTCAACAAAGTATTTATAGAGTCCAGGATTCATTGCCATTTCGTTCAATGCGCCCGAGAAAGTCAACCACACTTCGCCTCGGAGCGACATTGGCACTCCTTGTATCACCAATTTTGCTGTTTCAGTTGTTCGATACATTGTAATACCTCTACCGTATTCGGCATAATGAAGTTCCCATTGTTTCTCTTTTGTTTCCTGCTTTAAGGCAGCTTCTGTACTCAAGGGGGCGAAAAACAGATTCATCAGAGGCGGTTGGGGCTTCCATGATTCAACGGAACTATCTTCGCAATTATTTGTCTGATTCGAATGACTTGGGCCACTGAAGTAAAATTTATCGTTATTATTTCACGGAAATTCCATTGCCTATCGTCTTTCATATTAATATAGCATCACACTTACAGTTGAACTAATTTTGTTTTAGCCAATAGTTCAGATATTTTTTGTACGACAAAATCTCTATCTTGTATCTGTGCGAATAAAAACGATGATCGGGGTGTCGTTACGAGTATAGATTTGTCTGTAGAGTTCGATGAACTTGGTGATTGATCCACTGGTTCAACAAGTCTAACTTCACGTAAAGGAATTACGAGGCTGACCATTTGCCTTACGCGACTTTCAAAACATAAATAATTTTGTGATAAAAATATTCTTCCCCAATTGTGACGTTTATTGTAAGGTGTCCACAAGGTTGCGTCAATGCTCCCATCCAATTTTTCATTCCCCGGTAACCTAAATTGCAATCGATAAGCTTCTGAGTGTGCTCTCGCATCAAGATCTCGTTTCAAAAAAGAAGGTTTTTTTGGTACATTCTTGCTTAGTTTGTTCAATAGTTCTCTGTCTTCATTGAATCCACTCTTTTCATCTATGAGTCTCTTCATAGCTATATTCGTGAGCTGTTCCATTAATGAATATGTCTCAGATTTCCGAATAAACATGGAAAAGTAATGTTCCTTATTGTCACGGGTCGCAATTCGAATACTGTCGGGGAATAGAAGTGAGTTTGTTTTATCTAATTCAACAATATCTGCCCATCTAATAATTAATTTTGTTTCTTTCGCCAGTATATATGCGTAGAAACACATATGATTGACGGATAAATATAACCATCCTTGTCTTGGCAATCTAGTTTTCCAATAACTACACGAATAATAATTCACCAATTTGTCGTCATTTGGTAAATTGAATAATTGGTGAAACTTGAATGACGCTGTTTTAAATGTTTGAGGATCTTCCTCTGTAATAAAAATAACGAATTTAAAGATTGAACTGAGAATATTTCAATAGTATATATTCATATGAGTTGATACCTTCTGCGAATTGACAATCTGGTCCATTATTAGCAATGATCGATTGTATTTTGCAACAGACGAAGTCAGTTATCTCCTCTTCTGTGTCAAATGACTTTAATGTATCCATCAGATTTGAATGGAGCCATTCCCAATCCTGCAGTATCTCTTTGTGTGTCAACGAACATGCTACCTCTAATGAATCATATCCCATAAATAAAATATTATTGCAATCAGATGACAATGAAACAGAAAAATATTCAAACAAGCCTGTTGTTTTTTTTTTGTTTTCTCAATATCATAACTATTATCATCAACACCATATCGTAAACATTTGTTCTGGTGTGAGCGAATGTATTCGTAGATAATAACGCATACAAAAATAATATCAATATACCCCAATAAACTTCTGACGTTGGTGTTTGATGTAAAATTCTGAATGGTGGTGGTTTCTTGTCAAACACACTGTCCAATGTGCCAACCAATATTGACGAGAGCCCCTTGCTCTTTCCATGGCCTTTACGTCTTTGCAGTACAAAGTACACTGTGGCCTGTTCGGTTATCCTGTGTTTGGAATAATAGTATTTTTTTTATTTTACCATCTGTTCTTTCGATTGTTAACTTTGCATAACGCATCAAAACATCAAATTATGAAATGATTGTACCGGTTTATTATTTCATTAGAATGGGAGTGAGTCTCTGTAATAGTGGATTAACTGTCTGTGATTATACACACAATATATGTATGGATGAGATAGAATTGACCGCATAGCAGTAATTTCCGCGATAATGTTCAGTAACTCATTCCACAATGTTTTATGCAACAATATATTTCTTAATGATTAAATCATCGACCAGAGCGGAGGAATAAAGAATTTTGTAGATTCATAGATAAACGAATATTAAGAGACAGTAAAAATTCAATATGAATTTGAAGAGACAATTAACATGTAAATTTCACGAAGATTTTTGTTATTCATCAGATGTTGTGTGACATTATGATGTAAACAGTGAGTTGGTAGTGTATGGATATTAACTCCAGGGAGTGACAAGTTATTTATTTACCAAAATGCATTGGCCAACAACACTTCTTGTGGTTTTATCCACATATTGGCGATTATTGATCCTGCACATATGGCACCTAAGCAACACCAGCGTACGGCCTCTGTCTGATAATATCTGTTTAACAAAATCAAGTGATCGCGTGTAATCGTAATATGCAGAATATTTTATTGTTTTTTTTTTCTGCGATTACTCTCACTACGACACCGCTTAGCGGACCGTCGTCACCACAACTCCACAGCCATTAGCAGTCTAACCAAGTTCAACCACGTGATATTTTGTTTGCTCAATTTGTTATAGGGACTTTCGGTATGCAGTGTTTTTCACTAGAGAAAAATAGGCGGGCAGTAACTCATAAATTTGAAATTATCAAATTCTCATTAGTTTTGTCCTGTCAATATGCATTTGAATATTTGAGGAATATAGGAAAGTTATTTGTATATCAATAAATATGAGCAGGATGTTATTGAATTAATGATTTTATTCAAATATAAGGGATCTGTACCAGACAGAACTAAAGTTACTGTTTACCGAATTTGGTACTAGCGGGGTTCACATATCGTTACATACCACTGCGTAGTTTATGACGCGCGATTTTTTTTTCTTATCTCGCGCGTTTTCTGTACCTCATTCTTCCACTTTTTTTTTCTCAGTATCACACAAAGAATAAAAAGCTTGGCTTATGATTACAGAAACAAATATCGACGGAACGTCGCACAGTCTATTAACGAAATTCTAATTCCTGAAACAAAAAAAAACGGAATAAGTTGTTCTTTTCATCAATCTTCTTAGCTTCACATTTTACAAGTCAAAAGCAACAAAATGATATTGACTATTCCATTCGTTTGTATGTACAATTCATGAAACAAAAAACTTAATAGAACGACGATAGAATAAGGTAGTGAAGAGTACAAATAAAAATTCGGAATTCTGCGACTACTTTTCCATTTCCATTTTATGACTGAAAGGAGCTAAGAATTTCATTCATTTTCTATTTACAAACTTTTTACAATGCGTCGTCTCCCCAATGTACAATTATTACATTGCAACAAGTTGTATGTTTTGTTTTTATTTTATTGCGCATTATAAAGTCTTGACGCGCAAATAATTACCCAGTTCACACATAATTTGTCACACAAGTTCTGAACAGGTGTTATCGAATGAAACAAAATCATGATCTTTGGTTCGCTTTTCAATAGATTCTCTTACGAACCTCGCACAAACCTTAAGAATAATTTGATTTTTCCTATTTTTCCAATAAATCATGTTACATCATTTTTCTCGTCTGTTTGTTCACGTGCGTTTCAATGATTATTCGATAACACATTTGTCTCCCTTAGTGATATTATTTTCTAAAATATAAAAACCTAAAAATTTCTCGAATAATTATCAATTATAATAAATAAGCTGATATATGAATTAGCATTTACAACCTATTTATATTCATCTATATCACGGATTTACTGGTTCTGAGATGTGCAGTGAAATGTGTATGCACAGTTTTGTGTGTATGTGTTTTGTATGCATTATATAAATAAATTCACAATTCATTTGTATAGCATCTAATCTTGGTATATTGATAACAACTTGGTCATAGTGTATAGTTTTGTCGTTTTAAGATATGATCTCTCTCTCCCGCTCTTTTTCTTTTTTATTCTCATTGAGACTCAGTAATAACAATCCAACCAATGTAGATTGATATAAAGCATTGAAAGAAAATCCTCAACAATATAGAGTAAAAGAGAAACACTGACAAATAAATTTGGATGAGAATGTTTTTTCAGCTCGACCTCAAGAACTTTTTCTCATTTCGAATAGAAAAAACTACGTGTCACAATGGATAAAAAATATCTTTTGCTTATATTGTATAAACGTAACGTAAAATAAAGAAATTGGAACATATTTGGCATCCTCGATTTCTAATCAACTGTACCGAAGACACATCTTTCAATCTTCATAAAAATGATCAACAATCATTAAAAAACTGACTGCAAAATATATAACTTGATTCATACACGGTTTTAAAAATATATACAAACGATAGCTTTCCAATTATCCATGATCGTTTTCATTTATAAATTATTGGTATTGCTCAAGGGACGAAATCAGGAGAAAAACTCAATTAGAATGAGAAATAAGGAGTCGTTTAAAATCGCAAGAGGACGAAAATGGAGAGAAAAAATTCATTGACCGCAACACGCCGTTCAGCTCTCCACACATTTACAACGAAAATTTCAATTCACCATTAAGAATTCAACACTTGTATGCAATGTCACTCAATTTCGATTCATAACTGATTCGACATCACACATGTTCGTTTCTTTCAATACCTCATAATCAGCTCGCGCATTCCTAAATTCTATCAAGCCTGAACCGTATGTACAAAAAAACTTGACTCGTTCCTGCATTTTGATGAAAAATGAGGAACGCAGGATATATATTAATAATAAAGACATATATGAAATCCTGGAATAGCTCTCGTGGGCCTGGCCGTAATTCTAGAATATCAACCTCACAAAATGATCAGCCAGTTTGTTGACTTCAAAAAATCATCTCATTCTTCGAAACGGTAAATAAAAAAAAAACACAAAAAAGAAAAAACGGAAGAGACACCTTCAATAAGCAACGCAATCGATCTTTCCATACTCACAATAAAAAGGAAAACAAAGTGCTCTACATCTATTTTTCCACAATATATACATATATATATATATATACATATATATATATGCATATATGTTATCCGTTCGACCGATTCGATCATTGTGAGAAAATAATTTGTATGTACAAGAATTAAATTACAAGTCACAGTCAATATGTCATCATCATCACCATCCTTTGTCTGTGGCGAATGTTTATGATTTCATTTCACTTGTCATTACTCTTTTTTTCTCCTTGATATTGTGGCTTCAGTAAATGTCGCTTCTGGGGTCTCTTTCGCGAAAGAATCCTTTCTCAGTCTTGCATTCCCTGATAGTAACAGTTTTGAGATTCACCGTAACATCAGTAATAAATACTTGATCCGCGACGGGATTTCGTGAATACCAATAATCGGTTCCTGGACTGCTTAATGGCATATACATTTCTGACTTGATCAATTCTGTTGGTTTGAGACTATTACCATCATTATTATTATTATTATTGTTATTATTATTACTATTATTATTGTTATTATTATTATTAATATTAGTAATAATATTATTATTACTATTATTATTGTTGTTGTTAGTGTTATTGTGACTACTATTATTACTGCTATTATTATTACTATTATTATTATTGTTCAGTCCGTGATGACCATTGACAACAGACGTTGTTAACCTATTATTGTTGGTATATGCATCTGTTGGACTTGGCGATTTATGGCCGTTAGTATCTGTCATCACAGTACCATTAGGTTTTTCCGATTTTTCAGGGAAAGGCCTTTTTTTCGGTGGGTGTTCTAATGTTGGTGTTTCGATTGTTGGTGATAACGATACAGGCGGTGCACGAGGTAACGATGGTGGTGGTCCATGTGGTACATCAGCTTCTGGTCTTTTCTTATCTTGTAACGCAGGCGCAGGTGTTGTTGGCACTGCCGGTAATGGTTCGTCTGGTGTTGATTTAACACTTGACGATGACGGCCTTCTGCCATTCACTTTGTGAGTCTGTAAAAGCAAGTAATTATTCATATGGCACAAATATTGAATGGTTATTAAAATTAAATTAGATAATGATTGGCGGAAAGTTTGTTGGAGCTCACGTGATACGTTGGTGATGTGGCATTAGTTCCTTTCAGTGGAAGTAGCCTGGGAATTTTATTTGGTGGTGGGCTGCTACCTCCGCTACTTGGACTAGTAGTAATAGTAACCCCAATTTTCCCAGATTCTTTGCTCAGCACTTCGGCCTTCCGCTTCGTACCCGCTGGCTCACGTCTTGGTATCAACGGAATATCAGCGCTACTATTTGAACTGTCTGAATCAATACTAAATGCTGACGCAGACAATTCTGGTGGCATTGGCGACTCATGGCCATCCAATGAGCTTGGAAGTGTGTCCTCATCGTTAACGGCTGGATTCAATCGTGGCACCGCTGCTGATGTGCTTCCCGTTTCATCCTGACTGTCTTCTCCAACCCGCTCGTCCCCACCTGGCTCCTCTTCCACCACGAGATTCGCCAGTACCTGCTCCTGTTGACGTAAAGCAGTCACGTTCGTAGTGTCATCTTTCTCATCTTTCTCATCATTGACATCATCCAACAATTGGCAGTATCTTACGTTGTATCTCGTGTCACGCCGCCTCGGTCTTCTCGTAACAACATCTCCGCCTTTTTGACTTTCTTCATAAAGTTCAATGAGCCTCACGTCCAATATATTTTCCTCTGGCTCCCATGTATTGTATTTTTTACTCCAACCTTTCCATTTGACGAAGTACTCCACTTTCCCCTGAAATCATTTAGATCGAAGACCAACGGGTTGTATGAAAAATTATGCATCAATATCTTCTGGCAGTGTAATAAAAAAGGCATAAGCAAATGTGATAGATGAAATGTATATATAACATGCGAAAGATGTAGAAGGAAGTCTTTAAGACCAATTTTCCGGAGGAATAGTTCCAAAGTACTCGAAGAATAGCAAGGCGGATCATGATAAGATGAAAAAACTACGGATTGCTAATTTACTCGAACAGAGAGGAATAAAAATTAGCATATCTCAGATCCAGTAAAAGAAAGATATCAGAGATCTGCGGGGCAATTATCGAAAGGACTATGAAGAAGAAAGTGACGCCTACGTGAATCTGCAGGAACAGACGTTTCCACATTATTACTTTTTTAGAACATGAATTTTGGAACTTTCATTGCTCAATTGGAAAAGAAATATATATTACTGACTGATAGTATAATTGCGAATAATATGAATTGAAAACCATCTTATTCACCACATTTTATACACAGTCTGTTTTTTATATACCAATAATAATCTATCAGGATTTATTCTTCAGATGTTCCATTATTAATCGTTTATCTTGCTTTCATGAATGACTGAGTAACAAATGCGATTCTCATTGATGATCATTTGATAATTCTCTCAACATTAGAAACTTCATGTCAGAAGGATGACAATCAATTGTAAGTAATTGTTTCAAACTTGGAAATTTTTTGGTATACATTTCATTTGGATTAAGACTCATATGTGGTATTCGTGCCATAGCGATCGCGTGATGCAACGCAAACTGTTAGGCGAAACAGACCATTTTCTTTCCCCTTTATGAATCAAATAATGGTGAGAAGGGGGCAAAAAAGAGGAAGAGAAATAGAAAAAAAAAGGGAATCGACCCCATTAACGTTTAACGAGTGAAGTCGCAGTTTCGCGGCGCACTATAAATTTACAGGAGGTTGGCATATGCATACATGAGGTTGAAGAGGTTGCTGCCATCCTCCTGATACATTATAGTATTCGTATGAAAGTACGAATGGGATGAGGGGAAAAGAGCGGTGACTCTCTATGCGTGCGCGGTTAAAGGGAGAATGAAGGATTCTCCTTATCTTTATGTATGTAACAAGAAACACATTCTGTCTACTAGCGCTACCTGTCGGTCAATCGTGGTGATTAAATTCTTACCCGTTTTTCTCTTTTCTTCGTGATTCGCTCAGCGGCATAAACTCTGTCTCCTAAATCCATTGCGATATCTTTAAAGAAAAAAAATTGTAATAACTGTTACTAATTGTTTTTTCGTAACTTTCACAATGACAACAATTTTATTTATCATTAATTCGTCTACACTTTTTTTCTCTAATGAGAAGTTTCTCTTTTATTTTGTTACTGAATTATTTTTCAGATTTTCACTGGTTGCGATAATAACACTTATCATGCCCACACAATGATCCATTGGTTCACCGTATATGCCATTCATACAAATTCATACTGTTTGGTATAAATTATTTTTCATCTTCAACTTTTCCTTCATCCACCACTATCTTCCCTGTTCGATTGAGCCACTCACACGCGTAATCCAATGAATGCGAATGAATGTATGGAGACACAATAATTTTTGTTACCACAAAAAGTCACTAATTTCATTAGAAAATTACTGAATTAAACAAATAATCATGTACTTGGATATGTATGTATACATATATGACATGACGAAACAAAAAAAAAACAGGAGTTATTATGACAATTCGTTTGTTGCGTCAATAGAACTGTTGGATTTTCTGCACCATCACACTTTTATATCCTTCTTTTTATTTTCATATAACGTTATTATCATAAACTCCAGCACGTGCTGCCAAGTTGATTGTGATGGATAATCGGCATTGCCGAATGTTTTCAGCACTGTGGCCATATGTGGTATATTCTTTTCATTATACATACACATATATATGGTATAATGTATATGCGTAAGAGTACAATTTGAATATGAAATTGTGTTGGGGGATAGAAAAAATGTTGAAGAAGGCAGGAATGCCAATGTCTTGTAGATAAGATGGAGTAATTATTTGAGCGGTAAGACAGTTGCCACGACGTACTGGACAATATGTTTAGGACGGTGAATAGTGCCAGTGCGACCGGCGAGCACTAGCATAGGCGGACACGCACATCCCATCGGGAGCGAATTGAACGCGGCACGGGTGCGCGCTGTCGAAGAGCCCACAAATAAAAACCCCGCGTGTTTTTCGCCGAGCTGAATATAGTAAAGCCCAAGTCTTCACTGACTTTCACGCCAAACAGACGGACTTTAATCCTTGTTTTGCCACCATGAGTACATTGATATACGTATGAGTTCTTCTTGGACACGGTTTTTCCGGCACAATGGATAGAAATGGGTAAGCGTGTGGAATAAAATGATTGATAGCACAAGAAAGTAAATGATATTGGTGTGCTGGTAGAGTATAAGCAGTAGGATAATGCTCTATAATACTCCGGTTGTCGCTCTGTTGTGCCGTTTCGTTCTTTCTCTTCGGCCAACTTCGGCTTTTTCATTCGTGTGTACACGTAGTGACGTCAGTAACAGCGGCTACTTCCCCTCGTCTCGTAAATACCAAACATGGCCGCACGAGATTATGTGTGTGTAGTATTAACTCTTGGTTGGATTGAAAAAACAAATAAATAATATTGAATGATGATAATCCAAATGGCATCAATATTAGAAAATACTCCAACGATTTTGTATTTCGTCAGAAAATCGCAATAATCTCCTCAATGTTCATTTTTCCATAATTAATCCATGTATATCTCACCATCATTTTCATTCACAATTCCACTCTATCGTTTGTTTCATCAAATAAACATTGCCACTACCTAATTTTCATGACAGTGAAATAGAAAGCAACAAATTTGTCAGTCTCTACAGTGATGTTCACTATGTTTAAATTGCTCGGTGTAGATGTGTGTATGATGAGAGTGTGTAAATGTGCAGTGAGAAGTTAACGGTAACGACGACGGAGCGATTATCACTCTGTGGCGTCCGGCACATTCTCCGGATCACGGCGAACTAGTCTCAATGTCTGCCAAACTCCCCTCGCAAACTCCGAGCGTGGACTCGCCCGAGCTGTTTCAACTTCGAAGTGGGAGGCAAACAGAATTAGGTGGGGACAACATTCACGTATATATACGTATATGTGTGTTGTGTGAGAGAGTGAGTAAGGGAGAGTTTGAAAATGAGAAGCAGTGGAGTGAGTGAGATAAATGTAAATCCAGCGTAAGAAGGCCGGCAGATCGAGTGGGGAAAAGTTTGGTTGGGATTCAAAAGGGGGTTGGTGACGAGAGGGACAATGCGGGATGGGTAGACGCGAGACGGAGGTAAATGGTGGTGGATATTAAAGTGAGATGGAAAATATCGGTAAGCCTTAGGTACTATGAAATGAGAGAGGCGTCGGGTCTGCTGGCGACTGCTACTCCGCACCGCACAATCGTCCCCTTGCTTTCGCTCATAGATACATACACAAGAATATGTATATATATATATGTGTGCGTGTGTATGAAGAGTGCGGAGGGGGAGGCTTATGTGCGAGAGAGCAACCGCGCTGCTGTTGCTTTGCCTTTTTGCAACGTTGCCACGTCACAGTCGATAGTTCCACCAAATGTCACCAGTTATGTCTATATATTCACAAATATATAATATATATAGATATATTCGCTTATTCCAATAGATGTATTGCGTTGCGATGAAATTTGTTTGACTTGAGTTGATTTATACGCTCCAAAGCCGTAATAATCTTCACTTTTTAGTTAAGACACCAAGTCATTGGAAAATGTGTATTTTGTGTTGATTATCATGAAGTTGTAAGCGATCGATGGAATTGTATACCTCTTGCTCTGTTGCTCCGTGTGTAACTTCAAAGGTATATATATATATATATCCAGATATAGCGTTCGCGCGTGCGTGTTGGTGGCGCACACGAATTACATATACACACATACACAAAGCATAGAGAGTTGAAAACCCGTGGCCGTTGGATCGTACAATCCGACAACGTTGCACCCCGGTATCGTCTCTCAAACACACCACCACTCTGTTCCTTGCGACGTTCTGTCACAAACACACTATTGCCTCACACATAACACTTATGTATATATATATATATATATATGTGTGTGTGTGAGTGGGAGATGAGAGAGAGTGAGGAAGAAAAGCACACTTATACTCCAAAGTGTGTAGCATGTATGTTATTATTTTCACACATATTGAGAGCACACCTTAGTGGTAACCTCTATGGTAAACACTGCTGTTCAGCGAGGTCGTGTGTGGTAGCCGCGAAAAATTTTTTTTTTTCTACCAAAGAATCCAAAAATATTGTCTCAACAATTTTTGCTTTAAACAAAATATTTATTGTAAACGCGATAATAAATGCGCGTTAAGGTAGACAGCACAACCAGGTCGTCAAGTAGTGTCACGTTCCCTGTCTCACTTTATTTTTATCGGTTTATTCCTTTTTTTCGCACTTACCACACTCTCACACACTCCAACATATATTGTAGTATTGTATTGCCGGGGAGAGTCTGCGCGAGTCGACGACTGCGCGCGCGGAACCGTAACGAATTAGCCTATGTGTGTCGGAGTGAGTATAGAGAGAGACAGAGAAAGAGAGAGAAATAACGTTCCAAAACGTAACTGAAATGTATATAGAGGCTCACCGTTGATATAACCACTTTCTGGCGCTCGTGAACGTGTACAGAACGAACGCGTGTAACCTCGATAGATCCCGAAACAAGAGTGTCCTCTGCAACCCGACGGTGACGGCTTGTCGTCGTCGTTATACCCCCCGTTTTTCCCTCACTTCGTTCCGTCCTTTGGCATAAATACTTGAAATAAAAACTCCGACTGGCTATACCATTGTTCATTGGTTACGCAAATGAGATGCCCCGCCGATTCAGCTCCCACTGCCACTATCTCAACCAATTGCATACAAGTTACAGCCCACAATATCTCCCCCTCAGTCAGTAGCAAATGGGCGGCGACGCGCGCTCCAAGAGACTCTAGCATACCACCAAGCCACTATTCACACTGTTCTAAAAGGCTTCGTTTCTCTCTTGTTTGTTACATATATATATGTGCATTCCCCTTCACCTCGCTATACACAATTCATCCCTACTCGGTTATATGTTCTTTCCCCTCTGTCTCCAACACTGAGAGATCCGAATAGCAGAGCTTCTGTGCCACACCGGTCTCACTCTGGCGCAACGTATATGTATATATATATATATATATATGTTTGAACGTGTTTCGTATGGGCACGAGTGGAGGGTTCTCTCGGCCTCGGGCACTTGACGCAGGCGGAACGCGGGGTAAAGTAATGGTAATATAGAGACAGAGCACACAAAGTTGTTGTATGATGAACAAGGATAGAGAATGTTGTGTGGTGGTAGTGGTGAGTGAGAGATAGATGGGATGAATAAAGAGAGAAGGGAGGGTGGCCTTTTCCCCTCTTCCGACTGTCGGTATTGAAATATCCTGGCCCCGGAGCCGTGTTGCGGCGATGCCGCTTCTACCACGCTACGCAGCGCTCTCTCTTTTTCTTCGTGTCTCATTTGCTCACACATCTATACAATATATACGCTTCGTCTTCTCTTCTCTTCCCTTACATTTTATCTTGATATTCTTCGGTTTCGTTCACTCGGTCTGTCTCTTTTTTTTTCCATCACGCTGCGCGCGGCCTGTTCGTGCGTTAGTTCACATTTTTTTCTGTTTCCCTCTCGCCACACCGAGTAAAGGGAGTGTTGGGGTGTTTGCAGTCTCTTCGCTGTGTATAGATATGTATGAAAGGTTTTGCCGTGCAATTTTTCTTTACTTTTAGGCCTGTTGAAAGTCCTGCCTCGCGCCTTTCCGATTCTCTCTTTACCCCTCGTTCCTTCGTTATGTACGCCTTCGAGTGAGGCTACTCGCTGTTTCTCTTTATATATCAGCGAAAATCCCACCAGCGTCGTCGGCATTTACAACACTCGTTTCTCGTATCTCTCATCCCGTTCCGATTTGTTTTTCTTTCTCGCTTTTTTTCCCCTCTGTTTTTCTTCACATTCACTAGTTATCGTGTTTTTCCTCCAGTTTTTTGGCATCTACGCCGTGGCATTCTCTACCACTTCATTCATGTTAATCTTACAGGCTTGTTTTTCTTTTTTACTCATAATACAAACGCACATATAATGTTGTGCGCACTGGTGAGTTGCCTAATCTATTAGTTCTTGAAATATTTCGGAGCAAAATTGGTTTCGGTAAATGAAAAATGGCTCTGTGTCTGATGATACACATATCAATTTTCATGGCATGTAATATCAGTTTCTTGGATAATATTTGATAGCGATTTTGGAACGAGTGCCAGGGGACAGCGATAGATAATCATAGTTGACATGAGATAACTATAATAAAAATTGAAAACTCAAGAAGTTTGCAGTAAATTTGAGGAAAACTTTTTTCAAGGTTAACAGTCTTTGATGGGCATGCAGCAACCGCACAACTGCATCCATCCACTCATATATCCATTTCATCGATCATAATCCATTTTTATTGTATACAATTAAATTTGAAGGAATTACTATAGAGTTGTTCGACACTATCTGTAAATATTCCGTACTGTTCCATGAGATAAAAATATATCCAATTTAACAGGGAATTTTGCCAAATGTTGGTATTTAATATGATAAACACATTGTTAGGATACACTGGCATGATGATATATGATGATCCTTTGTTCTCGTTCTCGGTAGATGGTTAGAGTGACTTTGCGTGCGACCTCGGCGTAGCATTATCGCGAATTATGTACCGTAAAAACCGTCATGACTCGATTCATCGACCTTCAAATGTATTTGCTCACAGTTCTGAAACAATCTCACTGCTGTGTAACAACACAATCAAGCTGTATTGTGACGCTGCAACATGAATACATTTTCGATCGAATCTGAAAAAAAATATTTCAATCATCACTGAATATGATTTGCTAATAATATTTTATCAACTTCTCAGTTGCACTCAATGCTCCATCATTACATTCGATGGATAATAAATGAGTAACTTCTATAGTTGATGTACATATCGATTGAGCCTATTTGTCATAGATATATACATAGATGTGACATAAGTTTCGATGACGGTGCCAAAGCAGCATCCTTTTTAAACGTCTAGACATTATTCGAAGCGTCGTAGTTATAATATAAGAATGATGACGCTGAAAATGTGGGGTTTATTCCCCAGGCAAATGCGAGAGATTTTTTATTATAGTATGAAGAATAATCGAATAGGCACGTGGGCTTCCTGCTCATTGTAGCACTTGGTCGTGCGTGGAAGCGACCATCACACGATTATGAGCTCAAGCACGTCAGGGCGTGGCGCGAGTTTACGGGTTTGGACTTTGCAACTGTTTCTTCGTTTAGTATACCTCCATTGATTGAATATATAAAATATATATAAATATAACTGAGTGGGATTCATAATAATATTTATATATATTTCGAAAGATGAAATAATGTAAAGGATTTTTTATGAGAAAATATTTTGTTAATGTTTTTTTGAATATGTTTTTCGAATCGAGTACCGGAATAAGATAAACCTTGTTTGAAAACTGTACAATTTTGTTGTGAGCTGGTCGCGAGATGAAACGTCGCCAAGTGTAAAAATGTATGAAAAATTCGAAAGACATGATCGCGTCATGGTTAGATATAAACGACAGAGCGATGTGGCGCACACGCAGTTATAGATGCTGCGGTGTACACGGTAGCGGTAGCGGCGCTGGTATTAGAATTTACGTCGCCGTTTGGCAAAAACCACCTCCTTATAACTCGAGAACTAATTCAGATATTGATTTGATTTTTTTTCTATCCGATTCTTCACCATTTGTCATGGATTATTGTAGCAAATTTACAGCTACCATACCGCTGAATATTTGTGTTTTATTCGAGCAAAGGTTAACGCTCTTGAAGTTTTTGCGATGCATTTTTGCACGTTTCTTTCTATCAATTCTGATATTTTTCATTTATTTCTTCGACAGGACCTCCCAGAAATTCACAAAAAATCGAATGCCTGTGGAAAAAAACTTTTCATCAGTTAGTATTTTTTGAGTGATGATGTGTTCGGTATATGAGTCTGCAGAAAGATTTAGTCAACGCGTTTGATTACATCTTATTAGTGAAATTATTTCATCAAAAATGAATTTGATATTAAATTGATTGAACACAATTCCATATTCTTTTGTTCAAATTGACTGCGTTTGTGCAGACACATTTCACGCATTTTAAATCGTGCAATATTTTTAGCATTCAACTTGTGTTACAGATAGAAAGTTATACTTCTGACAAAACACTATGAACGGCAATGTCTCTACCACCAATCGCACAGATGAAATATTATCATTTTTTCTCATCCTCTTCATGATTATTTTCCTTGAAGTAACAAATTTTCCGCAAATATATTCTTTCACCAGGCCAATTATTTCGGTTAATTAATTCATTTTCTTTTACGATACAAACAGATATGTAACGGCTCATGCCGAAACTTTTTGATACATCAATGATGTTTTCAAGATAAAAATGAGTAGTTGATTCGAATCATTAATCATGCTTGAATGAAGAATGACACTGTTGGTCGCTTCGTTCTACGAAGCGTTTCCGGTCATGTTGCTCGAACTTGCACCCAAATTGTTCCAAGCACTCGAGTGCATCCACCGTCATAAGAATCTGGCAAATTCAATTTGGTAGCATTGATATCCAATAGAATCAGGTTGTTTCGAATGTGGAGTTTGAGATTGGCAGATATATGAATCTCGACAGACCACCCTAAGAACGGCGGGATGTCGTGTCTGAAAGAAAACTTGTCCCACACCAGTCGGATTTTACAATATATCATGAAAAATCTATAAGTTTTGCACTTCTTTCAATTCCATCGACAGCAAATAGTTTGAGAATAGTACCGATATATTATACAGTGATCTTGGTCAATATATTCCGCCTCAATGTCAAAGTTATCTCTGTTAAATGAGATGTCTTTGGAAAGAGTGTCTTTCATTTTCTATTTCTCTTCTCAATACCACAGTCTTCACATTTCATCATGTTACGCGTCATTTCAAAGATGATGATAGTGTAGATGTGGCGGTCAATTTTCATGTGATCGCCATCGAAATTCACCACCGAAAACGACCGAGGCGTTCGAATGGTAGAATAGTTATGATAGTTCAAACAAAAATAGCATATTATATGGCATATGGATATGATTCGTAAGTGCTTCACACCCTTTTCAACAACACAGATTATCGTATGATTTTAATTCATCAATCTGAATCAGTAGAACTTGAAATTCATGTAAATTAACGCCGCTTCCAATACTAAGATATATAAACTAATTTCCATAAATATCTATTGAAATGTGAGGAGCAAAATGACAGCAAACAACATGCCTTCAACTGTATAAATGCGTGCGAACGTTTGCGTTGGTTGATCAGTTGATGATGTTTGTGGTGACTGTACCAGTACCGCGACTATACACCAACTCGACGCGCGAGAAATAAACGAAATCCCAAGCGCGCCGCGGTGGCGGCCGTCTACCTTCTTCCTTCCTTCCTCACGTTCGTCTCACTCTAGCCTACTCCCCTCCTTCTCCTCTTCCTCTTCCTCCTCCTCCCTCTCCCTCTCACTATATATATACATTCACTTGCGAGGCTCGTCGTCGCGGCTGCTCTCTGTGTTTACCAGCGTATTGCTATACATATTATCAATGAGGCTCAATATATCTGACAACGACAAACCTTCAAGCGCGCGCGACCGTAACAATCGATTTGTATTGATTTATACGCAAGCATTCAACAGAAGAAAAAACTCTTGTATTGTGATATTTCGTGTTACTAGTACATGAGAGTTGAAGAAGAGAAATAATTAGAGAATGACAAACGTTTAATTGGAGAATTTTACATGAAAATGATTTTATTTTGAAGCAACGTCTTTGTCGCTATTCGATCTTCTGTAGGACTATATAAAATTCTCTCTACTACGAATGTCGATATATCTATAGAGTCGAATCAGAACCTTTTGTACATATATTATACATATATGCCTTGGTGCGATTCGAGATATTTTCCTATCCCGAGATCTCGTTGCACGACCGGCGTTTGCGCGAGCGCATAACAGAGTCAAGAGCGTGGGCATTAGCATGCAGTCGATGTATTTATGCGCTCGACGCGCATCGCGCGCCCCGTAACTAACACATACACACAAACAATCTTTAACGAAAGATAAACAACAACTATCGCATGTTCTCGTAAAGTCTCGAATATATATCGCCCCAACTAATCGTATAGAAACACATTCATTTTGTATTTACAGTTGCCAACATTCAATTGTTTGATCAAAAACATTTTTTCCATATCTTTCAATGTGTGTTTGTTCTCTTTTTTTTCTATCCGTTTCGCATTTTTTTTCGTCCTTTCAAAAAAACTCATGAAATATCAGCATTTGGTGACATGAGATGATAATGAGCATGGCATTCATCTGTAGAATATCGCGATAAATATTATTGAAAACATTTACATGTACTCGTTATAAGAATGGAAAAGTATCGTTAATGCATTATTACTTAACGTATATAAACATAACCATTATATGTATATTCATATATATGATAGAAATTTTGCTGTATATATAATACTGAATATGTTTATGCCACCCAACTGGACAATATATTGCTGTTATCGCTGTTCATGTTATCGTGCGTGAACGCGACTTATAGCGCTCAATGCAAGCATATACTATGCAACTACTTTTTATTTACAGACTATAGAACAATTCATATGCACGAAATTATATATTGAGTGTATACACCAAAACGAATTGATACACGCGTCAATTTTCTGTTTACAATCAATGAAATTTATGGAGTTTTATGCAATTCTACCATTGCTCAAATGATTCAGATCAGTAGCAATATAATTTCCCGTTGAGATCACAGCAGTGCATCAGTAAATTTCGGATGAGCATTACATGATTTTCTTGATGAGTAGAGTTTATAATTTTCCAAATAATGGCAATAAAGTTTTGTTATTGACTCAGCATAGAAGACTCGTCGATTTTTCTATTGTTCATTTTTAATTAAATACAACCTACGCTACATTTTTTCCGAATGACAACAGATGAGAGCGTGATTGTTAAAAATTTATGCGAATGTCTTCACGCGATCATTGCATTGGATCATTTGCATAGTACGTCAATCTCATGTTTATGTATTTATGACCTTGTAATTTTTACATTGGTTTTATTTTATTGTTATTTTGTAACGCAAATGTTACTGTTCGTTGATTAAAATTATGCAGATTGTACGTTGGACGGCGTCGCGGTACAAAATTGCTACCTACATTCTAAATTCTTGCAAAATCACCGATCTTCATTTGATAATTAACTAATGTTGAATTCCTTCTTTTTATGACATCGAATCCAGTGAACTATAAGAATTCATCTTCAAATGTATAAATTCTATGAAATATTGGCGGCATGACCGTACTGACGATAGTGATGTCACGGAGTGACGTAACCGCTTACACTCTGTCAACTTTCTGCTTTCTTTTTAGATGGCTGTCAGAGCTTTCTAGATCGTTGCCAAAAATGATACAGATCGCTGCAACACTTAATGGAAAATTATTTCATTTTTCATTTAATCTTCGTTCATGTAAAATGACTTTTTGTATTCGCCGCGTGAGCAATTCGGTATAGATAGCTCTCACAACTATTTGTGAGATAAGATTCGTTGCGTCCCTGTGCGATGTATGTAAATCGCAGCTACAGCTATCTGATGAAATCATCGGTTCAGTATTGTTGTTACAGCAATCCTGACGCTTCTAGATACATTCAAGAAAGATAGCTGAGGTTACCAACCTATATCATTGCGGTAGCGATATTTTTCCTTCAGTGTACAGTAGCGAAAAACTGTTCCTGTTGAATCTTGCGACTTACGCGAAAATTACCATAATTTCTGTAGAAATCTACAGCAAAATTTGGCATTTATGTACTGTTTTTATTTCTCTTTGTCTATTTGATCGAAGTTTGCGAAAGTGATTCCTTCAGATTGATTGTCAACATCACTATGTATTACTGTTTGAAACATTTACAAACGTTCCGTGTGAGAGATATCAAACATTTGAAAATTTCCAAATCTCTCAACGATACTTTAGATAAAGACTTATATATTCGACGACACTTTTGAGTTTACAATCAAATCATCGTTGTTAGAAATGATTGACGAGGACGCTCTGAAACTTATTATGATGATATGAATAATAATTATTACCAATAAGAATATCAATGGGCGTTTCTTAATGCCGTGACTGATGTCACTCGGCTACGTGGGATATTATTAATTGAAGAACGCTGCATATCATCATCTTGTATTTCATACTCATGAAAAATATCACGAGAGCAATAAGGAGGCGACAATCGGGTATTGTATTTGTGCTCAATCTTAGCCTCATGTCTCAGCTTACATCGATAACTTATATATTGTTGCAACTGAATAGCAACGATATTGAGCACGAGTTTTTCTCTGTGAAGGGAATATAAATAGTCATATCGTTCAATTTACTTGAATTATCAAAATTTATGATCAATAAGCTCCGATCATTTCTAACAGTCACAACTCAAACAGGCGTTGTGTCCCAAATTTGAATCATATTTATTGAAAATGATATTCATTATCATTACATTCAACATTTCCGTTTATTTCTCATTTTATGCGCGGGTACCCATCAAAATATGAGGCAAAGTTTTACACTTTTACCAACAACTATATATACATAGGAAGTAAACATTGTGAAGTTTCATTGCAATAGACGTGATCGAAACATTAACATGTCGTTTCTTGTCAGGAAGTTAAGATACGATCTCATTTGAGTATTTACGGTTTGGTTATAAACGAACATTTATTTCACGTTAGTTAATTCCATTGTCAACTGACATTTATTCCACTGTACAGACAACGATTATATATTCATTCATCTGCGTGGACAAGCCTGTGCGCATATACATCACAGTTTAAATAATACAATTATATATATATATATACAACAATCTGTTTACTTTTTCTGGTCTTCTACGAATTGTAGACGCGCAGTATAGTAGTAGGCTTTGATGATCTACTCTCTCTTATAGTTGTTCCCGCCTACTTGCCACTCGATGACGCGCGTCGCGAACGTGTCTCTATAGTGCAATATAATGCCGGCATCTTTGTATGGGATCTTCAAACAGGCTTCGGGTATAGAGAAATACGTAGTCTCATTCAGCTACTTTTGTTGGATGCTGTACCCACAGAGCCTCGAGGCTTTGAATTACCCATGTTGGTGGACCTTTCCTTTTTTTTTTTTTTTGGCCCCCGCTGTAGTCGGGTGCCGGTGCCCGGATCCTACCATTTTGTATGGTGTGGCGTTTGTCCAGAATGAAACTTAAATATGTAAACCCGAAATTTTCTCAGCATTCGTCATCTCAGTGAAAATTTGGCTTTTCTCGTTGAACAAATGACCGGTAAACTTTTCTTTGCCGCCATTTTATTCATTGTGCTCTAACAACCATTTCTTCGATTTTTTTTTTGATCTAATGGGTCGTTGAAATAATTTGTTCTTTTAATAATAGTAACATAGTATTGAAAATTCCCGGGATGATTTGCCGTTTTTCGGATAATACTAAAGTTTTAAAATGGGGTGAGCACAGATTGATATGATTTGTACATCGGAGAATATTCGCAGATTATTAGAAAGGATATGAGATTGTTAGTTAATTGTAAAAATGGCGAGTTTAACAAATGTTTGATGAACAAATTGCGCGAGTTGATGACGCGACTTGGCCCTGCGCGTTTACTGCACGACAGTGAATAAATGAATGGATATTGCCAAAATCTTGTGGGGATTCATCTGAGGTTCTTCAATAATGTTCAATTGATCTGTCACTATTCGTATTTTGAAAATCGGACGACTTCAATAAACAGGGCGTGGCTTGAAAAAATGGCTGATCAATCGATGGATTTCCAATGGATATTTTGAAAATTTGTTATGATTTTCAAGTAATAGAGATAGTATCACCCATAAATCCACAAACATTTAGTCGCCAATTGTTATAGTTTGTTCACAATTTGAACTTTATCTTCTCATTCTATTGCGCGATTGCCTTATGAACAATCTTCAATAACTCTAACAGTTTTTTAACAATTGAATTGAAAAAATTAATTTAAGGCTGCGAAATGGTGTAGATTGATATGCAGAAATTTTTTTTGAAATATGTCTGATAGTTCTCGAGATATTAATTACGGTTTTTGATCTGCGCGAAATGGATTGAATTTTCGTACCAGTGACGCGCAGCTTGGCCGCCTCTCGCACCCAGCCAGTGGAACTTTCCGCTGGGTTTATATGCCTCTCTATATACTCGTCCACACAACACACATTCTCTACACGTCACTTCACAATCGATACTAATACGCTCGCCTGAACAACTTCAATTTTTACAGCTTTCCTACAATAATTTCGACAATATGTTTTGTAAAATGTCTTGCAAAGGGTTTTGGCTGTATAATCGTCACAACTTTTTCCAAATTTTTACAGTATTTCTTCCACTGAAATCCCAACATAGACATGACCAACAATTCCATCTGGCCGTTATTAAACTTGGAATTGAAAAAAAACCATACTGCATTTCATTTTCTCATGAAATTCGGAAAAATTCGAATTCATCAAGTTATCCAGAATGATTATCTTCACGTTAATTGTCATAATATCGTTCTGATTCACCATAAATCCAAGAAAAGCTATCAAAAAATAGGCAGCGTATACGCGACCGCAAAATTCAGACATTCAAATCCGATAGGAATGTTATAACATTGGTAATTATATCTGCACGAAAAGTTCCTCGAGATAATATTTATGTTGTGCAATGAATATCGCAAACGTAATATATTAAATTTCATCAATGAACTCTTTTTGAAAGCCGTTTCCCACCAATTACCCACTGGGAGGTCTTGTTGTGAAGCTTTTTCAGCTTTATCTATACAATTTTGTATCAATATTTCTCAGAGTATGTGTGAGACTTTTTACTGATTCACCATGGAATCATTTGACATCGTTCATACCCATCAACAATCACATGTGACATTGCTTATAGGTCCCCATACTTCATCAAAACCCATGATAACATTGAAATCTTGTAATATATTCGATTTTATAGTGTTCTCCACCGCTCAATCACCGATGAAAAGTTTTCTGTTTCACGGTTTTACAGACTTTGCAGTGTCATAACTGGGCTCTGCTAGTTTCTGCTCAATCAATGTATATTTGTTTGTAGACATGAATACATATACATGAGTGGACAAGATTTGAACATAAGCTGAAAATCCGGAAGAAGAGCAAGGAGCGCAGTAGTGCATAAGGAGAAGAAGACGAATTGCGCGACACTCATACCCGTATTATCATTCTCTCTCTAGCTCCCTCTCTCTTTGACTCTCTTCTCTTATTCTCACACTCCCAATGTGGTATACATACTCGCCGGTAATTCCCGTTGTCATGGGAACACCCCCCCAAGGCGTCCCCCCTTGCGCGTGCCACCCCCGCGTCCACCCCAAATCCAACTGCGCGCGGATGGTATCGATCCGAGCGGGTGACTATAATATATATGACGACGTCGACGACCACCACCACTACGATGACGGTGACGACGACGGTGGCAGTGGTGCCGAGGACGATGCTCGAAATTCTCTGATGTATATATATATATATATATTCACACATATACAATACACACCACCAAGTGTGCTACTGACATCGCGCGCGTGGATTCCGAGTCCGTTTCCACCCTCTCCTCTATTACTACGTACATATCCCAGTCTTCTTTTCTCTTTGCTCTTGTTTTTCGCACGTTTCCTTCTCCCTGTCTCTCATTCTCCCCCGATATTTATGCACTTCCACCTCCGCATTTACCTTCATATACACCCTGATAGGGCATTTCTGCTCCTGTATATCAATCAAACTTCTTTATATTTTTTCTTAGTCATAATTTTTCGTCATCAGTTGTTGGATATTTATTACATATTTTTTGCAGAAGGGTTTGTGTAATCTACTAGACCGCAAATACTTTTTGGTATTCGTTATCGATTCGTAATGTGAATGAATTGTCAACCAATTGCATGTTTCCAGAATTTTATGTTTTTTTTTTAGATGTGATTCTAGCCAGTTGAATGTGTGCGAACTTTTGGTTTGGTTTGTTTTTTTGTTTGGGTTTGCTAGTTCATTCCACAGTTGATATATGAAAGAGTCAAATTCTCTTTCAACTTTATATTTTGCGAATGTGATAATAAGTTACATTGATATAACGGAATCGGAGTTACATTAATAGGAAATGGAATATGAGTTACTATTCATCGTTACGTTTATGAATTTTACTTGCGTATCAATTTATTTATCGAGGAAATGAGTTCAGTAGATTGAAATTGTTCACAATAAAAATGCACCAAATTGAGGACGAGCTAGGTAATTTCGGTACTAAATATAAAGCTACAAATAACTGTCACTTACATATAGAAATATTTTATCCCAATCGAATTGTGAGAAAACTTTTATAGTCAAATTTCAGAATGTCCAATGAGCAGTAAAACAAATCCGCAAAAATTTTCTAATCCATTGAGTATTTTTAACCCCGAAAATAACAATAATTGACGAGGAGAATCGAATAATTTATTCGGAATGTACTTATATAAAAATTTATTTTTCAGAAACGAGAAAAATGTAAGAATTCTTCATTGATCGACATTAAATTTTGTAGAAGATGATGTTTCATTGCTGCCCACTATCCATGATAAACAAAACGGAAGGAATGAAATACCAACGTTCAATTGTGAAGGTCGCAGTTTTGCAGCGAAGTCGCTTTTTAAATTTGTTTCTTGCGCATAACGCGATTTTTGCAGAATAAGGCGGTTGAAGGCCATGCAGAAAAATTCGATGTGACTTATAAATGTTAAAGGAGTGGCTACAGTGGAAAAGTTGAAGGAATAAGTATCTCCATGTTTGATCAGAAAAACTTGATTTCGCTGTGATTTAGAATTTATCCAAATTTTTTATCACAATTTCTACTCATTACAATTGTGTATAAATTCACTAGATGTCGACGCAAAAACCAATGGAATTCATTCTTATTTTTCAAAGTGAATAGAATATCCATATCGTTGCCGATGTCGATATGGAATGTCTTTTAAACATGGAAATCACTTATCCCTAATGACGAAGACTGAAATATAGAAATTTCATTTCTCGATACTTTCTTTGTCTTTTAGAACGTCGTCTTTCAACTTCCTCACAACTGCAATTCTCCCCACTGTCACGAATAAAATCTCATGTAATTATTGCAAGTTATATATCAACTATAGAATCTTTCATAGTAACCTTTTCGTGGGGTGTCAATTGAAGAAGTGTTTTCTTGGTCGTGAGACCAATGAATTCATTTCTTTTGTGAACGAAAACCTCTATTGAGTACGAAAATCAACAGAGAACGATAAATTCATATAAAATATTCAATGTATCATATAAAACTGATTGGTTTCAATTCAAACAATTTATTCTTTGAGTAATAAACTGAAGAAAAAAAAAAACTGAACTTTCATTGCATCCTCAAGGTCTTGTTGTTTCTTCCTGGTATGCGGTGTTTTAAGTTATCATATATATATATATATATATATAATATACATGCGGTCACGATTGGTGAAGATAAAAGAAAAAGAAAAAGGGGAGACAGGTTTACGAAGAAATCCCCTTGCGGATGTATCTCAAGCTCTTTTACACGCACGTGACGCCGCGTGTGCGAACATATAAGCGTGGGGACATACACATACATGTATGTATGTACCTGCCCGGTAAGTAGCAGCGCGCGCGCGAGGCAAGCAAGAATGAGAAATATACGTATATATAAGGTATTCTGTACTATGACGCGACCACAGGAGAGTCAGGAGAGTCAGGAGAGTCAGGAGAGTCAGGAGAGCTGAAGCACCCGTGTGTGGCGTGCACACAAGACACAACTCGCCAACAGCGTGCGGCACAAGTATATAAGGCCTTCGGCACGGCTCTACAACAACGCGTCATGACTTCTATCTCTCTTTTACTTACAGTCATTTCTTCTCTTTGTTATTCACTCGTTTATGTATATATGTATATATATGTGTGTGTGTGCGCACGATCCTTATTTGTTTGTCTCTCTGTCTGTATCGTTACATTCTCTCATGTTGCTTCCACTGTATGCTCATGATGAGAGGCCGCTATCACTGTAAATGTCTCCCGTGTGTAGCATCCCGCTGCGATTTCCCGCATTATCATATCCGAAAAGAAAAAAAAATTAAATTATTGAATATATAAATTAATTCTGTAAATTATTAAAGATTTTAATTGGTTATATATTTTGTTTCAATACAATAATCAGGACGGTAATAAATATTATTTATGTCGATTATGTTGCTTATGAGATTTTGTTTTTTTTTTTTGTTTACGTTCTTCTTATTTATGTTTTTGGTGTGTGGGTATATGTGGGTATATGTATCCATAATAATATGGTGGGTGATATTTAAATTTGCATTTGGTTGGCAACGCCCGCGATTAATTTAATTGCCAATCTCATTGTAATGCTCGATGATTATATAGGGATCTCTTTTCCACAGTGTTTTCGGTATAGGTTCCTATTATATAGTGGCCGCTGGGGCAGAAGAGCGCGCGGGTCTCTCGTCGTGCCGAACGGAGCGTGCCAATCACCGGTTACGTGAGGCGTTACGTAAACCACGAACGCTCGCGGATATGTCGACCAACATGTATAATCGTGCACGACGAAATACACACACAAACACACACACACACATGCACACAATTCTCAAGTTAGTAATAAAAAATATATGTCTAATATATTTGACACAGTGAATTTATCCAACATCTGTGTAATAAATTTTGTTTTGAATAATTATCCTGAATTGGGAATTTGAGCTATTTTCTATAAGCTGAGAGGAACAGAAGTGACAGATTCATCTACGTTATATTCGTCACTGCTGATTTAAAAAGGTCAACGCTGTTGAACAAAAAAACTCTCGACATAATACCAATTTCTTTGATATCAGTATATAGAAGATGTGATAATTCGCTGTTTTGATGTAATCTCACCTATTTTAGATTATTTTGTCAGACACATATTCGGTGGTATTCCTTTTTTCTTTGTTTATTTGTGCATAGAGATATATATATTTCGAAAATAATGTACAGGTGGAATTGAAACACTACAAAGAATTATATTATGGAAGAAATTCCATAGTTAATTCCAATATTTGTGCGAATATCAAGGCTTAAGAAAAAAGCTGATAGTTATCTCATACATTTTTGAGTCAGCTGAAAAGAATGATTTGTCAATTATTTAAAATTGTCCCTGAAAGTTTGTTTCACAATAGTCTTGAAGTCAGTTTCGAGGCTAACACAAATTGCAGATGACCCGAATGCGGTTTTATGGGAATCACATCAGTGTCTTATCATTTTGTCTTTGCAGTGCTAAAATATAAATATCTTTTTATGTTACTCAATTGCGTCCTCGATCACATTTGATGAATATTTATTATTAATTTCCTTTGACCGCCGCTTAAAAACTCAATTTTTCTCAGTGATCGTTACCAGAAACACCAGGATTCAAATACTCCTAGACAAAATTAATTCCAAGTCAAGCTCGTGAAAGTCATTCAAAAAGGATTTGCTACTGGAAATTGTTTACTCTTTTGTTTAAGGAAATTCTGCATCACATCTATCTTTCCCAAGCCATAATTATGTTAAGAGACACCCGAAAAGTTAGTGTAGAAGTGTCAACACCCAAACTATTGCGTTGTTATACCATTAAACCGAAAGAGATACATTTTTGTAGGAGTAATATATAAACACTCATACAGTAGTACGGTTCATGTGCGTATATTATTATACATAAACTTTAGTACGAGGAAAAAAAATAATAGGTATAATAAACGCGCGTATGAGTGCACCAACAGCTGCATTGCACGCAATATACAACATGAAGAACACATTCCACTTGCAAAGTTCAAGATGTATAGATAAAAACTTGGAAGAACATCAGTGCTACATGATGAAAAATCATGGCAATACAGTTGTAAGAGTAGTGCAACAGTATATGCGTAAATATACATCAGAGTTATTGGTATAGATCTACAAATTTGGATGCGATTCAGAAAAAAAAAGTTGGATAACATTCAATAAGTTTCAATAACTTCTCTGATTTTTTACTAATGTCTATTATTTATAGAAAATTCTATACATCTTTCATATTTTATTCGTCCTATTCCAGTTTTCTCGTCAATTCTGTTCCAAGAGACGGTGAAGACAACTAAATTCCACGTTGCGCTGCAATCTTCAGCTTCATATTAAGTACTCTACATCAATTGTTGTTGTTTTTGAGACAGAATGCCAGAAAAGGGATCAACTTTTTAAATATTGATTCGTCTTCAAAGGATGCATATGGTTATGTATATCCACGAATATAGAAAAATTCCACGACACGAATTTTCCAACGTAAAACTATGTAAAGATGAATTGTTGCACAAAAAGATATTTAAAAATTTTGGTTACTCATATCTCATGACATTCTGGGTCGATTTCAAAATTCAGTTGATACATCTCAACAATAAATAAAAGGAGTGAGCTTATATTAAAAAAACTTTACCAAATCGAACAATTGTATTAAAATATCAAATAAAATTCTCATACTCCAATGGAATTATTACAATAAGCGTCACGCATTAGAAATAAACTAAAAGAGTTGCTTTTACCCAAATGAAATGTCACATTCATCTCTTAATATGCATAAGCTTTTTCTCATTATTCGTCGCAATATTTCATATGTGTTGTATATCTATTGTGCAATGGAAGTAATGAGCTCACGTACGATAGTATCGGTCATGTCAGAGGCTTAATAAAATGATGAGACAGACGGGCTGTCTGCGGTGTGCACTCAAGCAGCGAGACAAAACGAGAGAAAGAGACGGATACGCTTCAGTCGCGTATCGTCTCACCAAAAGTAACAGACAATATATATATATATATATGTGTATTGTATGAGTGCGATGGGCATCATCAGAGGGACCACCGGAAGCGGCCCATCACCGCCCCACGCTCACAACTTCCGCTCCCGTGACTGACTTCTCTGCACGTTTGTATACTATACTTCTCTGGTATCCATTATTTTCATATATATTTTTCTATCTACAGTTAACTCTACAATATTCTTTCACTACTTTCAAATTTTTTTTCTTCAATTATATTTGCAATGATAATCAAAACAATACTGAATCGTTTCCAAAATTTGCGGTGGCAACCATTTCTTCGCATTAATTTTTCTTCTGTAAATTGCATGATTTTTATTCGGAATAAAATGGTAGCAATGAAGTTCTCACTTATGATATAACGACTTTTCACCCTTAACATTGTTGAAAAATGAAAATATAATACAGTAAAATGTAGAGTACACCAAAGTGAATTTAGAAATAATAATAAATATTATAAAGAACAGTATAAATAAATTTCTTCAGATTGTCTCGGTAGAATTTTGAGAATACAACTAAATACGCTATAGCGTGTAGTAATCAATTATAAATGTATTAAAATTGTCTCTGAATTGTATTTTCATGTATTGATTGGAGCATTCGTCGCACATATGACATATATTCTTATTATATGATTAGATCAACTCCTGTGAAAATGTCGATATGGTCCATAGATTTATATAAATATCAGAGTCAATAAAAATGAAAAAATTCTACCAAGTGCATTCACATAAAATAATCATTATCTTATAATAGGATAGATGTATGACGTTTGTATGATATTTCAGCGCGGTATTTGGAACGTCTCCAGGTGATTTTGTTATAGTGTTTTCTGGGAACATTCTAAGTGTGCGCTTACAGTGAGAAAAAAAAAGCCTAAGTGCACACAGCCTCTAATTTTGGACACAGAATTGTCCACCGCTGCTGCTCCAGGAATACATAGTTGGAATCGTCTTGAGGAATATATGGGGGAGAAGAAATTTTTCTGCTGTTCCAATTCGTTAGATAATATTTCAACTTTCATTTGTAGCTTATAAGATATAAATCAGAGGTAAAATCTTGAAGTGAATCAGTTTACACCATTTGCATGTATGAATTGGAGATTAAAATTGTCGGAATAAATTTATTTACAATATTTATGACGTGTAAAAAATGTACTGTCGCCAATTACAACAACATTTAACTTGTAATCATTTATATTGTTCTAATAATTTTCTCCAGGCGATATTTGTCATGTGAAACTTTCCGTTATTTTCATTCATGTGTAATATGTGTGTTAGATAGTTCACAACGAAGATTACTTACTAGAGATTATTCTAAAAGCGATTCTATTATTTAGAATGAAGAATAACTTATCCATGTTCTATTCTCATGCTATGTCATGCAATTATTAATTGTTAATGATTACAATTGGGATGACATAGTTGTGTCATAACCACATTGAATGCATTGCAACGTGTAGTTGATATTCCAATGAATTAATAAAGTACGACGCCAATAATAAATACAGAGTACAAACTTAACACTGCATGCATATTCTATATATATAACATCAGTTTCCACTTATTTACCACCCATTTTCATCCGTATCTTGTGTACATCTTACATTATATTTTCTTCTTTACGAAATGTGTACAGAATCAAGAGTGGGGATGTTTCTTTTTAATTGCATCACTGCGGAAAAGTATCGGATTGTAATTCAAATTCATGTATTTAATTTTGATGATAACGCATACAAAGATCAGGTTGAAAATTCTGATGGAATTCTATATTTTATGAAATTTTATTTATTCATAAGAAATGTACCAAGAATATTTCATATAAAAGCGCGCCAGAGTAGGGAAGGATAGACGATCAATATAAAGTGGTTATAATAAAATGCAAGTAATATGTAATATAGATGTATGTTGTGAGTTGAGTTTTGAATATTCATGAACAATCGTGTGTCGTTATGTGCGTTTCAGCGGTTTGTCTTATTAACATAACTCGTTGTCATTATCCGGAGGCCATTTTCAAGCATAAAAAGGCATAAAAGAATGACATGAAGAAATGGAAATGAGAGAGGAGCTGAAAAATTTAGTATTTTTCACGATTATATTTGACCGGCCGTGTGAATTAACGACATGAATGAAGTGTAAATTTACTTAAATGAATTAGCTTCGAATCCATTGGCGCTCTGGACCACTTCACTTGTCTCTGTTAAATCGACTGAAATTTAAATTAATTGAATTCGAACTGGAAACTTCGAAGATTCTCATTTCATATTTATATCGAACGTCATGTGGTAATTCATTTTGTCCCTTCAATATTGTGAGTTGAAAAGGGAAGTTGGGGCGTGGCTATACACATACGAGCCCTCCTGTACCCCTTTTAATTTCTAACATTGCACGATGATATATCTCCTTTCATCTTCATTTCAATTATATGTATTACCATGTGCATGGCTTCCAACGGAGGTCTTGTGGTTTTGGTTCAATCAAGTTATAACTTCCCCTTTTCGCGGTATATTCAGAGTTATTTTATCTTCGATCATTGACTGACTGAAATTGACTATCTGTAGCGTAAAATAAACCGACATCGCAAATTGTAGTGATCTGTTCGAAATATGCGTATCCAGTTTTCAGATTGGTTTGAAAACATTTTCATAGTAATTAATTGTTCCATCACAATTTAACTTCCGAAGAAGATGATGAGAAGTTAACCACTGCAGTATTTTTATATTGCAAATGCACCGTCGTTAACCAGTGACGTAATCATTTCTTTGACAGTGAGTAATTGATGAGATGTCGAAAGTTTATCAGTGTGTTTTTTTTTATTCTTTTGTTTATGACGAGATAAATGAAAGCAGCTATTTAACATTAATTGGGATTACTCAAAGAATAGTCTTGATACTGAAAACCTTATTGAGTAAAGTTAAAACGGGTAATCATTCATTGTTAAATATCATCCGAGAAGCATTTCCAGATTGAATGGAAGTGACATTAATATATTTCTCAAGAGAGTTGAGATATAGAACAGAAACCCGCAGTGCGGAACAGCAATTATAATCCAACAATTGAAACAAATAAATAGTTATACTCGACCAGAATTCAGTTCGTATTGTTGTAAGTAATTAAGTGTCTTATGTGGATAAAAATAATCATTGACAAGTACACAAATTGTGAGATTTATGTCGCAGGCAGATGCCATTTCCCACAGAGGTTGGAGCATCCATTTTGAAGTGGTTTACTAATGAAACACTATGATATCACTTTAATCTTCTACCCGTTAAAGTATCCATATACAATAGTTTGTGTCAATATGATGTTGAGTGTAGATATTCATGTACGATATGGAATTCAGCGCTACTTTATTGAAAAGCTCTTACAAAATAGACTTTGCTAAACGCCACAGAGGTGTTTAAATGGAATTGAGTTTATAATTTACAATTTTTCAATGAGTTTTGATATTGTAATGAACAAGATCAGTTTAAATACCGACAAACATCAATAAAATGTAACTACATTGGTGCGGTGTTATTTCAACACCGCAATTGAATTAAATTGAACATGAAAAGACTTAAAACCGACCACGGCGCGGACTAATTCTTAATGCAAAGAGAATTAACTTTTCTCAGCATTTTGACAAGAACCAATATGTATAATTAATTGAATAATTTAGCTTTGTTTTAAATATAGTGATTGAACTTTCGTCAAAGAAAAAAGATGATGTAAAGATTTCGAAGGTGTTGAAATCTCCAATATTAAATCCAATTGGTGAATCAGAATAAATTTCGGTGATATTTTCCACGTAAGTTTATATGGTGTCGTTGATCGGTGGTTTTTCCAAATATATCGTCATTGACGTTGAATTATTCATAGATTATAATCTTTTCATCACAGCGCTTTGTGTCTCGTTGTATACAATATATCGAGACACATGAAATATATTTGCAAGCTAAACAAATTTGCCGAATTCCATAGATTAATAAGTGATATAATACAATACATAAAGTAAATTATTTTATAGTGGAAAAAAGAAGGGGAATGTGCAGAAATGTCATAGAATCTTTCGAGCGTTCGAAATTGGAAGAAGAAAAAAGGAAAGGATTGGCAAGTTTGTATTGAATTAGTATGATACAAATACTTATGTGATTTATGAAGTTCACACCATACATGTCAATTCTTGCATGGTCTTTAAACCGTTCATTTTGCTGATAAATATTTATAATGTCTTGATAATACACAAACAATATTTTCTCTTCCGATATTACTGTGTGGTAATTGTTTCAAAATCATCTGGTATTGATTCTATGCTAAATTTCTCACACTATATTCATAAATATAACTTAAAAGTCGTGCAAATTAGCAAGCCAGTTAATAACTACGACTAGGCTTTCTGAAGGTTACATTCATATAACGCTTGTTTGGACAGTTTTGGATGCAATAGAGCGAGTCGCTTGCTTTTTACTTTCCTATACTTATCAGTTACCTTGTTGCTATTATCATCGTGTTCATGTGATAATTTTGCGCTTCTGCGTCACGCATCGTTCTTTCTCCATTCTTCTCGTGGTTGGAGTTTATTCACATCAATGCAGCGGCGCCATTCGATGCTGTTTTGATCATTGTAGAAGATGGAAATACATAATATGCATCTATTTTATCAGATTTATTGTTTTTGTTGTTAATTGAAGCTGAATGTGCGGACGAAATCTTCGCCATATTTTTTTTTCGATGTATACAAATGCCCAATTGACTAGAACACAATTTTCCATACTGCTGTTAGTCATCAGGTATTGAGACCCAGGTGGAAGCACAACTCATTGTGGTACTGGCGTTAAGTTACTGAACTTTTCTATTTTGGTTCAGCTCCATTACTTGATTGTGTTACCTGCCTTTCATAGAACATAAATGAAAATGGGAGAATGATAGTACATTCTCGGGCTTGGGAAATTTCAGTATTTCAAGGTGGCAAGGTCATCAAGGGGCGAATTACAATGACTACCAATAATATTTGATTTTTTTCTATTTTGTCACAAAGTCACAGAGTGATAATCGAAATGGTGGAAGCGAGTTTTGATAGTGAACATTCAAATTTTCGACGATTTCAATAGAATTTCATATTACGTCACAACAGTGACGTTAAGACACATTAACTGATATTACAAAAGACGTTATTTCTATTTGAAAAATTTCGTTTTGAGGTTGCAAATGATTTTATTGCTTGGGAAAGGTTTTCTGAGAATCATTGAGATATTTAAAAATGGTGCCTGAGGGATGACTAAAGTACAATTGTCCTTGAGAATATACGAAAAATACCTTGGGCACGTGTTGTCCACATGTCAACCTTCGTTTCATACTTCATTTTCATACCTATATTTTATAACATCTTTCCGTCAGTTCTCTATACCAATGTACGGATAATGACGGGAGGATTAATGACAGGAATTCGACGAGAAAAATAAAGGCAATGAAATAAAGAAAATAAAGAAAATGTAAGTGGCCTTAAATTAGCATCTCATTCGGAAAAAATGTTATCGGCGAGTAAGTACAATTAACAGTGAAAACTCCATGTGGGTGAATGTCGCAATGCAACGTCTTCCACATGATATTTCTGCAAATATTCAATACAATATCTAAAAAATACAAATAAGATTATAAACAAAATACGTAAATATGGGTGAATGAATGTATATATTCTTCATAATAATTTGAAAGTATTGAAACGTAGATATATGTTATATATTAGTGGGAAATAAGAACTTAAGAATATTAGGTACAGTCCTCGAAAAAGCGTCAAAGGCAAATAAATAGAAGAAGGCAGGTGGAGCTATTTGAAGAACAGCCCACTCGGGTCAGCCAAAGGCATCACAAAGTCTTCATCTTTCTAATCCCTGCGCGTTCGCTTTTTTTCATTTCTCACTTCGAACACCATATATACATACATACATACATACATACATATATATATGAATACATAGAAGTATATGGTTATATGTATATGGAAGACGACAGTCGGCATCGTCGTTGGCTTCTTTTCGTAAGGAAACTGAACTACTCGGGCTCTACCGTGTATAACCATCTGGTTTTATACTTCGTGCGTACAGGCAGCTGCCTTCGTGCACGCTTATTTGGCGTTGTATATATATATATATATATATATGTATATATTGTATACGTATATTTGTGTGGTATAATTTTTTCTTTCTTTATTTCTTTCGTAGTGCGCCCTCACTTGCAACGCCTTCTGGGCCCTCGAGGAACAGCAACGACAACAAGAGGGATTAAAAACGTGCCTGGGGGAAACCCAAGGAGCGTTCGGACCTGGGCAATCGTTCCGCTCCTTATCCCTACGATTATATTACGTCATCATGTGTGTATATATATATGTTCCCTTCTCTCCTTTCCATTTGTATTATATTGTTATTCATATTGAAATTTATTTGACCTCGATACGACCATTTTGTTGAGGTGTTTTGTTATCTTCTTAGTGAATCTCTCACTTCTACTGTAATATCTACGCTCACGCCACGTCTATGTTTACGTATATAAGATAAGGCGACTAAATACGTTAAGATGTGCTCCCGCGTATATTCAAATCATACGTTCAGGGTTTATCCCATGAAAAATTTACATTTAGCTCTGTGTCAATCGTTGAATTTCACTTTGAACTTTTATCTTACTGATGTCTTGCGAAAAAGCAACTGATGCCAAAATTTTTATCTCAATATGTGGTCACACCATTTTTTTTAACTTGATTTCATGGAATAATAGAATTATATTGATAATAGAATTTTTGAACAAAGATTATGGTGGAGAAGAGCTAATTTTAAATAGTGTATCAAAGAATACTATTTGCTTGTCATTTTCTACTTGACGACAGTTGCTCCCAAAATTAACTTGAACAAATATTCGGGCTAATGTATTGTCCATGTGCATGGCTATGATTGTGTTATTCGTGTGGCAACAGGTGGTAGCGGTTGCAGTGAGGTTTGAACACGTAAGAATAATCATTATCAAACAAATAATTGACAAAATTCGTTATAACTACCACAAATGTTCTTGACATGAACCATTTAAATTCGACATTTACATCTGCGAGCCGACCTTTACAGAAAAGAAGCAGAGAAATTATTGCCTGTTTATTATTTTCGCTAGGTTTATAATAAACTTTGAGTGAATTATCAATAATAAATTGGATAAAATCTATCGATCAATCAGTATTTTTGTGTTTTATGGTACTGTGCGGTATTATGTGTGCACACTCGGTTGATGGGTATCTATAGTGTAACCCCTGCGCGGCCTTGCTCGAGTCTATTACACTCGTGTGTGGTGTCCGTGGTATGTATATGGAATAGTAGTGGTGGCAGTTTAGCCGCGAAAAGGGAGGGAGACGAAATGCGAGATGTATCAACAACGTCGACTTAGAATGAAGAGAGACGAGTGTTCATCGTGTGTGCTGAAACACCTCACTGAGTCAGATAAACTTATTTAAGCAGATAGACATGACCAAGTGACTTTCCCAGGGTGTTACCGTATATACCTAATTCGAAATTGTAAAGCTGTTTTACGCATTGATTTCTCCATACCATTCTCCAAGTAAGCCTTATGAACGATAATGTTTACTTATACCCATTCGCCCTTGATCCCCATTCTTCACCTTCTGCTTGTATATTTCATTCACGAATTTTAGGAGGTGAGAAATATAATAAATAACGTAAAAATATTCTGAAACAATTTTAACGTTTCGTTAATTAGTCTCTAATGAACAACAGTTTGATGGAGATGATATTTTATGAAAGTTGAATACCTGAATTAAAAGAAGCGCCATACTTGAAGTGCAAATTTTCCATTAGTTAACGTTAACAAATATATTCGATGCTCTGCCTAATGTTGACTGTTGACAACCGTGGCGATTGCCATATCCAAATAGATCGAAGTTTATTTTTATATAATGTGATTGTTCGTAGTAGATAAAACTATCTCTTCTATTAATCAACTACTTGTGAAACTAATCAAAAGTTCAATCGCACTATGTGAACGTGTCCCTCGAAATGATACCGTTTTTATCAACAAAACAGCAGCAAAGTAGCATTTCGATCATGTTAAATTCAATTGTGTAATGACTAAGTGGATAGATGATATTTCGAAGCACGATCGCATATGTTTTTTGAGACAATCTGATAAGCACTTCATTTACGTGTCAATTATAGTCAAATCACGTGTAAACAGTGCGAAACATTATCGTAATTCCAGCGGAGTGGTGTAGCGCATCACAATACTATAAACATATACATCTAAATCATAGTAAACACGTAAACACCCCAGACATAATTCGCGTTGTGATTGTGTCGACTGAACTGGACTGTATTCAGATATCCTTGATTGCTTGTATTCATTTATATTGCAATTTCGTAACAAGAATGAGAAGAGGTGCGACAAGTGTTGTATAACACGCGTCTAAGCACGCTTGGACTTGTTTGCCTCCAATTTCTACACTAATATAAACAAATATATACATTTATTGAACAAGCTTTTTATATATATCTCAAAATTCCTGGCCGAATGTCTAACGACACAACGTATTATCATGCGCATTGTCACACGTCATGCGTATGTGTTTATGTTGCGCATGCAATATATATGTATATATACATGTCTATATTGTTCGAGGACAAGTGTCTGCTTCTGTGGTTGGATCACGTGGGCGCCACGTGTGTACCTCAACACCCAGAATCGATTGAGTGGACGTAGTCAGAATGCCACGCGACATTATTATAACGTTCTCTGTAATGTATTCTAATAAACATATTTGTATGTATGTGTGTGCGTCTGTGTGTGTAGAGGAGTAAATGTCTTTATATGTACACAGTGTGGATTCTAAAGGAATTTATCACAGATATTCGAATGAGTCGTGAAGAATATTAATGGGAAATGTATATTTAATTTGCCAATTAAATACATCATAACATAATTTTGATATTTTTTTCTATGTGCGCGTGCGAGTATATGATCACAACCTTGTTTTATTGATAGCTGCATGGAATATCGAAAAAAAAAGCAGAATCATCTCAAATTTTACAGTATATATAATGACAGACAAAATGTTCTTTTTTTCACAATTATTGCAGCTAGTTACATAACTTTCATTGTAGTAATTTGTTGCTTTAATAACTATGAGGTCATATAATAATTACCAAAAATTATATTATTCATGGCATTGTAAATCCATTAGCTAGTCTGTAAATTCTTCGAATTAAAAACACAAAGCGATGAAATCATCTCATGTGTTATGTGGTAAGTGGAGAAAAAAGAAATTCGCAAGTTGCACATATTTGTTTCTTTTTTCATTCATATCACTGCGTGACGATGGGCACGACCAGTTAGGTGGGTTTTTATATGTATATATGCTCTTTCATGAACCTACATATTTATTCCATCTCTGGCTCTTCACCACGCATATATGGATGATTCGATGAAATGAATGTATATGTAACCACATGAAATACTCGGTGTTTTTATAAAACAAAATTGTAATGATAGAATGTAATAACAATACGTTTATTATGAACTAAATATATCACGGATTATCTTCGTATATACAGAACGTGTTGTAACGTGCACGCGATATTATATACAGTATATAAATTTGGCAGTCGATAAAAAGACGAATGACTATTCGATTGTGAGTTAAAGTGAGATATAACGGAAAATAGGGAGAGGAAGAGAGAGAGAGAGGTGAGGTGAGGAGAACTTATATATACCTACTCACCTCATATTATTATACCTATATTACAACTGACAAGCTGCGAGCGTCGACGGCGCGTGTCATCGGGGGCAGCTGCGCCCAGACTACGTTCATTATGTATATGTATATATATATTCATATTGTGCTATGGATAAAAAAGGAAACGGGAAAACGGTCCCCTGGGTGGGCGCATAATGGACAGAAATGGTCAAATTATAGAGAGATGTATATTTTATTTCATATATCAATGTGTAAGTGAAATTGTGTAGCATGTCTGTATGGATAACATTCTTCATTTCTTACAGGATATTCATAAACTTATTCGAAAAATGTATATGACAAAAAAATATGTTCACGACACTTTCGTATCTGATTAGTTATTCATTATTTGTTTATTATCGTTTCGACTATTGACAAAATTTGGTTGGATTTAACAGAATGTTTTATTGTTTGAATTTTTTGTAAAAATTCATCCATTATGTTGAATACACTTCTTATCTTCTTACACTCCCTCTTCTCTCTACTCATCGAATGTATATAAGTGATGCGCGAACCTTCGTATTTTATAGAACAGGCAAGATCATAAAATCTCAGTCAAAATGGCGCGCAACCAATTAGCACGCGAAACGGCTATGCAAGCGTCTGCCTCGGTCTGTTTGTGTTTTCTCTCCTCGTCTCGAGACATTCGTGCTAGGAATCATGATGGGATAAGGAAAAAGTGAGACAACGGAATGGATACTTATACTATATTCATCGTCCGGTCCATGCGCTTATAACTTCAAAGTCCAAGCATTTCATATTGAGAGAATATATAATTTAGAATTGCTCCTATGTATAATCATACAGAGGTGAAATGATAACGCACAAATGTAGATTGAATAGTCGTAGTAATAATTGCCGATATAGTAACGATCTAACAATTATTAAGTTGTATTATTAATTTTTTGTATAAAATAATGTTATAGCGATAAGTGTTGAATTGACACTGGTAAGTTCAAATACCTGAAAAAAAATAGCTCATCAAGTTATGATGAGAAAATATTAGTAGCAATTTGTGACCTGCAAGAACCATAACTGAATGAAAGATTTTCCGGTCACACTTTAGCCGTTACACTTTTCTCATTCAAATAGTTGACATAGTTTTTCCAGCTGAATTTCCTCATCACCAATTGTTGGAAACTATTATGAAGATGGTGATACTGTTTTGGTATTCAAGATAAACATTTTTCTAAGAGCTATTAACAATGAAACGTAGAAAATTGAAACGTCTCCGTTTGCGATGGTTCATTGTGACCCACTTGGCACTAATACCGAAACAAAAGGATTACGATCGTCAAACCGATCTCCTCACAAAAGTGGCATAACTTGTTATACTGAGGGTCCCAAGAGATTATACATACTGATGATATTTTCTCTAGAATCACAGAGGACAGTGCTAGAAATACTTTGAAATTTTGGAGAAAACTGACATTATTCGTTTCTTACTCTTAAATTTGAATCGGTTATCCTCTGTGAATGGATGTTACATCGTATTTAAGATAATAGTCATATAAAGCAGTTGGTGTACGATATATAAGTACGAAGACGGGATGAAGAAGTTCAATCAGCGACTGTAATGCTTGACGGCGCATGATATGAGTCTTCTCGTACATGATATCATTAATCTTCAACAGCATTTTGTGTTATCTGTAGTTATGCGCATCAATTGATACTAATCGCGAAATTATTATTTATAAAGCATCCGCCATTCTATTGCAAGTATTTATCCTACTGATTTGAAATATTCTGAATGCGAAACAAAATATACAGAATATACAATCGGAATATAATCGGTTTCTACAGCTTTTACATAAAATTAATCCATTGGATCACAAGGAAAAATAATATTTCGGAGTTATGTGTGATGAAATAAATTTTTCTGAGTGATTTGTTAGATTGTTTCAACACATTTCTGTGTCTAACCTTCCACAAATATTTGGTATCATCAATTATTATTAGATTTTGTCATATTTGCCATCGGTTTATTGATCATTTAATGGCTTTTGATAATGTTTGCATTTGGCTGGAATGATATGAACGTTCAATTAAGATTGAAGATAGGAAATAAGGGGAGTGGGCTACGAAATTTTGATGTGATAAGATATGAATAAGGTACATAAAAAGACCATTCAATTTTTACCAAATTATCACGAGAATCAAATTGTTCGTTCGTTCAAATAAACAAACCGAAAACACCCATTACAGTTCTGCAATAAATTTAACGTTTTTGATTCGATTGAATTAATATATCACAATAACTCGTTGATTTTTTCTATAGCACTGCAGTGAAATCATGGAATTTTAGAATTTATCTGCAGTTAAGAATGACAATAGTAATGATGCGTCTTAGTATTACTTTCGCAACTTGGGGTGAGCGTATTTGTACGGTTGACTGAGCGCGCGGACAGCCTGCGCACGATACGTACCTGGGGGCCAAGGCCGTAGGGAGCGTTTAGCTAAGCACGCGACGAGTTTTTGCATCGGGTCTGTGTGTGATGCGCTTGAAGTGGAAGAATGGTGAATGGGAAGGTTCTTGCAAACCCAGGTGGCAAAGTCATGTCGCATCGACTTCTCAACTTCTCTGGTATATAAAAATACTCTCCATGGACAAAATAATAAATGGGTATCGTCACTTGGCGTAACTTTACATTTGTAACGAAATTTTTCTTGGAACATGAGGAAATTGCTCTTCATTAAGTTGATGTCGCCGCAACGTAAATTGATGAAAACCAGAACTGATTGACCGAAGAATTTATTTGTTTATCGCTGATTAACGGAAAATTGGTCACAGTTATATTTGGAAATTTGCACCAATTGAATTTGAAAATAAACATTCTAAGAATAATTATCTCAATGACGTCGTCAAAACTGTAAAATAAGTCTAAGTCATTAACCTGATTATTTCCATAAAAAACACATCTTCTCCGCGAAACTCTGTTAAAAACTATATTTCAAAAGAATCTTTTGATTTCACAAATGAAGGAAGAATGTTACGAGTGAGAAATGATGCCACTTCCTCAACAGGAGTTTCGTTTATAGTCCTGAGTGGACTCCCACTTTGGAAATCTGAATTATATACAGGTCCTTAGAACAACGACTGTGCTGATTAATGTCATCACTTTCTTCATACAGAGGTGTCATGCTTATCACCTAACAAACCTGTATACATAGAAACTCTGTTAGAAACTATACGCTTGGGTGTCATAACAAAGCTACCCCTGTAATCAACTTCTCGATAAGTGGCTGATTCTGCTTATTCTAATGAGATGTGTTCCCTCCAGTCATGACAGCTGGTATAAGGAAAAGTTTGACTGAATATAACTAATTGTACATTCCTCAGTATCACTGCGTTTGTAAGAGCACATGAGAGCATTGTTCTTCCTCTGCTTTTGGACTCTGTCTTCTATGAAAAAGACATCCACTTTCGAAAAAGACTTGTAAGGATGACAGAAATGGAATTGATGTCCCCGGAAAACTGTCGGAACAATATATAAAATTACAAATGAAAACAATTACATTATATATTGCTCATTTCATTCATTCCGATACATAACATCATCTTCTACATACATGGGCAAGAATCCCAATCATATTCACTCCAAAACATAAATATGAGCATGTTCCAATGTGAGCAATAGTTGATTCGATACATTTTAATTAGCATTGGGGCTAAATATGATATATGTAAGAAGTGACATGATAATTAGTGAAAAAACCATTTTGAGGGTAGGGTAAAATGGATAATATCGCTTACATATTCCTAGATAAATCAAAGGAACTCATATGAAATAGATCTCAAACTTTCCATTCATTGTTTTGCTGCACTTAACAAAAAAGAATCAACCGGCGTAGCGGTGTTACAATTCCATCATTAGTTCATTATAGATGAAATATCTTATGGAGTTAAGTTGAGTTTACGATTTTTGAGTTAGTCCCGATATTGTAATGGCCAAAATAAATTTCATATCGATACTGGTGTTATTCCAACATCGCAATTTCAGTTAAATTCAACAGTGTAAAGCTCAACACCGAAGACGCCACCTAATCTGGATTAATTATCTTTGTCGAAACTGTGGAATGCCATTGGATGCAATCCATCAGTAAGAATAAAAAAGATGCGACTTTACAACAGAATACAAAAAGAGAATTGTGAATGTAGGATTGAAAGCGCTGATTTACCCACAGGGAACAACAACATATTTGACATGGATATATCATTCTTATGTGATGTGACATAAAATTGCATATAATATCACATATGACATAACATATGATTGACTATGTTCAAATATGATATCAAATGGAGTGACACATATATTTCAGCACATAAAGTCACGTGATATCATAATTGGTCATACATAAAAGCATCCACTCAACGATGCACATGCCAAAGTTCAACAGTCAATGATATTAATTATTGCAAACTAAATGGTGAGATCAACTATATCGGTAAATTTATGATGAAATATATAATGAAATATACGTCGTATTCATATTGACATACTTCTTCGGATTAAAAAAAGGAATCAACACGTCTAATAACATATAAATTCAGACTATACGAATGAGTATAGTCCGATACAAATAGGTCGGGTTACAAATGAATTATATACTCTGCAAATGTATGTTAGATATATACTGAAACATATCTATTATTTTGATGTACATTTATCTACTTCATATTTATTTCGTTCATGAGTGAATGTATTCGAAAAAATATGATTTGACACTTTAAATAGTACAAAACACGAAGACATGAGATAATTATGAAGAAAAAAATTCACTACATAACAATATGGGATAATATTGTAGAGTTTCACTTTTATGTTGTTTGTTTGTTTAAATACATCTCAGTTGAGTAACAGCAAGTTATAATTTTCTGTGATATGTTGTGTTAGATAGGAATTTTTCGAGTTCATATTGGCTGATGACATTTTAACATTACGTAACCACTTTGTTATTCCATTTAATATTGATGCGCTAGACTAAATTGGTGGACAGACTGGCTTTCAGGGCTAATAAAAGATTGTTGGCCACTTCTACCGAAATATGGATCCGAAAAATATTCATATTCTTCGAGGTTACTACAATTACATTTCATCAATATCGTGTTTGGATGGGTTCCATTCTCCTTATTTCGTAACATATTATAACTCTTGTGAGGAACCGAATATATCAATATCACAAGAAAAGGGCATGAGGTAGTTCATCACAATGATGAGTTTCTGATTGAAGAAGTGGAACGGAAATTGAATGATAAAGCCAATGACAAATGTGCAATTATTTCCACATTCGAAAAATCATGAGTTTGCAAAATTTCACGTTCAATAATTAACATTTTGGCGAACATTATTTTTCGTTGTTTGAACATAAACGTCAGCTGGACCACGAATGAACATAAGCGTTCGAAAACTTTTGCTTTCAAAGTGGGAGGTTTGGATGGAGAAGAAGTCTTTAAGTGTTCATAAGCCCCACCTTTTTATCTATATTGGAGACTAACATATCAATATCCATGCATATACACAGTTACACGAGTTTATTATTTGAACGTATGTGATTCACGTTATTACCTGTTATGTCAATGCTTCATCTACGTATAAAACTATTGGACGTAGAAATGAGTGATCAGTCTCTATGGATGTGGAGTTATGCTAATGAGATAAACGTTTAGATTCGGTGACGGGACGGCGTCACTTCTTAATGTATATTTTCTGTATAGTTATATGCAAAGACAAATACGTATATTGCCAGGCCCACCCTGTGCTCCTGATCCCGTCAGTCCGGTCTAAGACCACCTCCCTGTGGCTTCTCATTGTTTTCTCCGGGAATTGTACGCGACAGAACGATTGGAAAAGGAAACCAAAGCGGAAAAAAAAAACACGACGAGAATATAAACGGACAAGACGAGTAGAAAAGGAGAAGGATACTCATCTTTCACCGGCAAATTCGTGGGAGACAAATGCGAGGGGCGATGTGTGTTTCTTCAGGTCGTTTCGGATAGGAATGGGAGAGGCGCCATTGTTTGTCTGACACTTCCCTTCTTCTTTCGTATTGCCCATTTCCATTTTTGTGATTCACCGCTTGATGCTCCGATGTCAAAAGAGATTGAAAATATTAAATACACGTAGAAAGAACAGAGAAATAGAATTCCAATCAACAGTCGTATTTTATGTCTGGATTGAAATACAAACGGTCGGATTTCACCAACAAATGAGATGATGCTGATTCGCTAGCTCTAATGACTCTTATTATGACAAAAATTGAAATATATTTATGTTTCATTCTCTGTGAATCCGGAAATATATCCGAGATAAATGAATAATTCGATTTTAACCAATTATTAGACCGTTGAGCTGCAATTTTTCTTCGGCTTCGTGTGTTGTAAAACAATTTTGTATTTTATCTTTATTGAGCTGCAACACAAAAGACTTTCTTGTCTTCACATTTCTATTCAAATCAAAAATCAAATAACACAGCATCAAGTACGAGGGAAGAATAGAGAACCACCCCAACACTCTGGCCAAAAATATATTTAACAATGACCTAATTAGCAGGAGAATGGAAAAATTTAAACTGCCCAATCTGAGAAACTTTTGTTCTAACTAAATAGATATTAAATAATAAAAAATTTTTGTCTCTAATATCAGCAATGCATGTATCATAAAGATTACTTAATGTTTGTGCGCAAATGATAGTTTGAGACCAAATATACAGAAAACTACATAGTACTTTTGAATCACCCATTAGTATTCTGTGAATAAAATTGTCGCTTTTTGAAACTAGAGATTTAGATGCCTCAGACGTTTTAAATCAAAACATTTGATGTGATAAGGATTTGCTGTGAAGATATAAAAATGGAGCATAACAAGGTGCTAAGTTGATTATAGTTCCATTCCAATATTCAATTTTGTATGTAGGACTGGTATGAATGTACGATATAAAGAATGAAAATCGTTTCATGATGCAATTTACAACGAGCTGAAACGCAGGAATTGATAATTCTATATCAATTACAAGAATTAAGAGAGAAAAAAATGTTCATAATGATTTATTGTACTCATGTCTAACAACCCTTTTTTTTTATTTTTATCAATGTTTGTATATGACTTCTCTTTCATTGATTTATTTAAACAATTATATCGAAAATTTTTTGTGATCTTCATAGCAATTAAGCGTCGGTGGAACGCCTATAATAGTAGCTAACAGGGTCGCGTGATTCCTCAGTTGCCTTTGTATATGCACCAAATGCCGCCTCTCTTGGCTTCTACTCCATCTCTCTCTTGCACTGCGCGGCCTTCTTCTATGTAAACTTCCTCTTCGCACCGCTTGTACGGTGCACCACGGATGCTTTACTTCTCTCATTCTCTGTGCGCGCACTCTTTGCCCGTACACAAATACACACGTCGTTATATGTATATATATTGGTGGACTATATATAAGACGTAGCCGAGAGTGGACCGTAAAGAGGGAACCGGACTGCGAAAGTTGTGTGTATACGCACACCCATATAGAGTTGCACACAAATTCATCCATAAACACATTGGTACGTGTGGCGCGATGGGAGGAATGAAAAAAGGGACGAGGATGACGAGAGTTTCAAGCATCGCCGGCGGCAGCAAAGCGTGAGCGAGCCAGCTCGAGCCTGTATATAATGAACGAACTGTACACAGGGACGACGCGCCACTTGTATACTATTTCGCTCTCTCTCTCATATATACACACACAATGCTTAAGAAATATATACAGATGAGAGAGTGTATTCTCAACAGAGTGGTAGTTGTAGCGATACATATATATCTATATAGGTATACAGAGAGATGAAGAAGAAGATGGGAGAATACAGGGAGAACTCTCTCACTCTTATCGGATCGTAGCATCGCAAGACTCGCACGTACGCCAACCGCACGGTCGAATACTCTCTGAGGTTCTCTCGCTATATTGTGGATGCGGTTTCGATACACGACAGAGTCGTGTCGATTCCAACTCGTTTGTTTATTTTTTATTTTATTTTATTTTATTTTTTTTTTTCCTATCTTTTTCTTTCACTATACTCAATAGTCCCTTATGAATACTTTGTGTACAGATGCCACCACAAAGTTACAAGAGACTTTTGAAAATTTTATATGTGTAGATCAATGAATAGTAGTGGGGAGGCACACACAGAAAGAATAGACATTAACTGTTCGACATTTCAGATCATGGAATTCACAGTTGCCGTCATTTCATGTTCATTTATACGTATCACTTGAGAAAGTTGATATTTAGGTGGAGAAAAAAAAAATTTCTCCCTAAAATTATGAGAGTTTATTGTTAACATGAGTGTAATCACTACAGGATGGAATTTGCAATTGTTCCAAAATATAAAATTTGAATAAAAAAGATTTCTACTCGTAGTGGAATTCATGATGATATAAAAATATTTATATCCATTTTTTCGAGAGGATGAAGAGAGTAGAGTGGTGTGAATTGCATGTGGAATATGTAAGGGTATGTGTGTGCGTATTTCCTGAAGGTAAATGAACTACTCTGCGGGTGTGGATACGCGCCGTTGTAAATAAATCAACAAGTTTATATATATATACACTTGTTGATTTGAACTTGTGTTGTGTATCTGTACAGTGTGGTATATGTGGTACACATGCATGAATATTTTTAGTAGTCTGGTGGCTTCGCCTATTGGTGGACTGGCACAGCGCACACTATTAAACCCACGCGCGTTCGTTGATGCACTGACGCATGGCATGGTGATGAGGAGGAAGAGGGCGGAATTGGGATGGGAGACGATGCAAATGCATCCTACTTGTCCTCACATTTGCTGAGAAAAAGAAGAATTCAAAAATGTATCGACTCTTTCAATTTTATATAAAATAAACATTGTTTCTTCAATGATACAAATTTTCTATCAATGAAAAGTTAAATTATTTATTGTATCCCCTGATAATGGAACATCATTTGATAAGTGTATATGAATTGATTGTTGTTTATAGATCAAAGATGGCGATTCGTTACAATTCAATGTTTAACTCCAATTATGGAGTGCTCCATGTTTCAATTACGATTCTAACCGATGAGTCGCAAGAAAGGAGAAAATAACAAGAGATTGAATAGAGGAGAAAAGAGAAGAGGCAAGAGAGATGACAAACTTATGCAAGTATAATTCTCCCTTCAACAAAATTGCATCTCGTTCTTGAACTGTTACGCCCTTTCGTACATTCTTGCCGTCCTCCTTCAGCTTATTCACCTCTATCACCATACCTATCTTTTTTTATTCCCACTTTTTATCTGGAATGTTTTCTGCATTATTATTTTGCATTTTGTTATTTCTATTTACTCACCTTGGAATAAATCTGAGGTTTTCTTGAATCTCTTCTTCTCTCCACCATTCAAATCATCTCACGCTGCCGGCCCGCCCACGCACCTTTTTTCCTACTACTATATAGATGTATATACGCCACCGTCATTTATTTTTTCATGTTGTAAACCATACATGTGATGACTGAAGTTGAATTTCGTTGTTTATTTATCCATGAATGAAAGCACTCGAGTTTATGTGAAACAACCTTTACCTCCTGCTAATTAAAAGAGTAATGGTTCTGTTTAATATATTTTCGTATTTTCATTTAATGTTATAGAAATTCTATGCAAGACTTTTCCACTGATCCACTATGGTTCCCATTATATCACCGTATCCCATCTTAAATAGTTGTGACATGACATTAGTTAACTTACGCGCTTCGATGCGGCGTGATTACCGACGTGTCCAATGAATATTTCTTTTTCCTTACAATAATTATCATAAAGAATGTAGATAAAGATATTAATTCGCCGCTTTGATTATTCATGACATCAGATAGTTGATAATGATTTTAGAAAAATGTTGAGCAGATAAAGAATTGATAATCGAATAGCATCGTTCTTCAATGAGCATCCGATCATGAGATACACATATAATACGCAATGATTCATTATTAAACGATAGATTGACCAGTTGCATGATCCGTTCTAGTTTTGGATACAATATCGTTCATAACCGGTTTTTCTGGAAACACTGCAACAACGAGATGGAAAACGAGAGACCACTCTATCGGTGATATTCACCAATTGCGCCATTATTAATTATCTTAGGAGCATATGTCTTAACCAATCAAGCAATCACAATTGGTCTAACAATTGATACATTTATCAATTAATATGTCTCCATGAATCAATGGAAAATAATGCAGAATATAGTTCTAGTTGCAGATAGATTTAATGCGACGCGAGACAGCTTACGAATGTGTGCTATTGCCAGGATGAATAATTTTTAAATAATTGGAATCTGAGTCTTTAGATAGAATATATTGTCTTTCTATTTATGATTGGCAAGCAATTCCAAAATGGACATCACACGAATATGGAGTATACAAACCTTGTGCGTACCTAAGCGGCACGCACGAGGTCACTCCAAAGTCAGTCAGGTTAACAATAATGCGCTTGTGGACTCAATTCAAATTCGTACTCAAAGGGGATAGTTCAGGCTACAAATTTATGGTGATGACAACCGCCATGGAACGTAAGGGTATATTACATATTTGCCTTTAAAGTCCATGTCAAGGGTGGTTTTATGCGGAGGATGATGATGGATTAAACTCGCGGATTTCCAGTTCTAGAAGTCATGAGAAATGGGATTATGGTAAAATTTTCTTATACGATACGATGTGACAAGTGTTGCATCAAATTTTCATCAATTCACCATCTAGAATACCATACTCAATTTTCAACAGTTGACCAGTCCTTCGTCTACCAGACGTTGGATGGAACAATTCAATTGATTTCGCACTCCATCTTGTCCGAAGTTTGCTTTTCTTATCCATATATGCATACACTATATATAATGAATGAATGAGTGAGCTATCTCTAACATGACTGCTTTGCAACGTGTTAATTCAAGGATATCATCACAAGAGAGGGAATGTTATTCAATTGTATCTGTCGAAAGTAGTGCGAAAGCAGAAGATAAACTGCACCAGATCGTCACCGATTCAACGGCACAAGTTGCATCTTTCAGAAACATGACTTCTTAATCGATGCATAGAATTAGATTTGATTCGAGTAAATGTCCCCATTGAATATCACAAACGGATAAATATTTTTGTCATATCGAATCTCTACTAATTATTGCATTCGCTTACTTAATCTATACACAACGTGAAGTTGAAGCAGGATTTTACTTCAAAGTCAGATTTCATGAGATATTTCTGACGTAGTGTTCGATGTCCAAAACAACCTCCGAGTGGAATAAAAATCGGTTATCGTTTGCACGATAATTTTCATTCTATCAACGTGTACTGTTTGGTGATCGGAAGACTACACTTTTTCTGCACCGTACTTTTCTGTGGCTAGTCAAGGATCATAGTTCGTTTCTCTTCAGCTTTGGCATCTGAAAAAAAAACGAGCATTTAAATTATTAACACAATGAGGTGGGCAATTATGGAAATTTTGTTGCCATAAAATGGTGGCAATTGACGTGCAATTGAGTCAATCAAATTGCTTGCATTGTATAATGTTATTCTCAGCTACCAAGCAAATGAAGTTATCTGAAATACACTTTGAGCTACGATGCGAACGGAGTAAAGCCCTCATTTCCCTAAGTAAAATACTTCAGTATGAAGAAATGCGATGTTACTAACGTGAAGACTGAATTCCTAAACTCCATTTCACAAAGTTTCATACTTGCACACCGATAACTATAATGTGAAGTTTGGATTCCACCAGTACTGCACCTGCGAAACAAAATATTCCGTGTAGACTATTCAAAACTTCTGATTTTGCCGAGTGATGTGCATATAGATATAACGAACTATACTGTAAACGATATTAATTTTGTATGTCTTCCAGGAGTAAGTAAAGTAAGAATATCTAATGTGAAACAATTCCAAATTTGAATGCAATTATAATCTCACGCTGTGTCCAAGCACAGGTGAATAAAAAAAAAGATGAGTGATCCAATGTGGGGAGAAGAGATCATCATTGATACTCTTCGTGTGGCATGAAATATAATAATCTTAGTGAAGGGTAATGTAGCAAAGTCAACACGTAGATTGGTCTTGTATATGTACACACATGTACATATATTTATATACATAGCTTTGTGCAATAATCGATTTATTGGTATTCTGTTTGACGACAAGTCTGTGAGTTGGTCTGTGATGAATATATGAAGAAATATATGCAACATACGTCGTTTTAGCTGAAAACTGTACTGAAAAAAATGAACACAAACATAAACATTTATCTGAAAAAAAAACAATGCCGTCGATTAAAGTTTCTCATTTAAATATCAATCAATGACAAAAGCGACAATTTCAATAGGAAATTCTTGATGATATATCACCACCCAATGAATTATATTTCATATTATTCAGAAAAATTGAATTTTTATTTTCAATATTGCTATTCTGTTCTGTGGTTGGTATTGAATTCAGTAGAGCATTTACTCACTGCCGATATTTATACATGAAAGGCATTGCTCTCTTACCCAACTACGTCTTTCTCAATACAATCCATTGATTGAGCAAATTAAATTAAAGCCCACTTGCGTAGTATCCCACTTGCTATCAATTACTCTTGCGCACTACCACGAAGCTTTCATGCGTCATATGTATATGTATACAGTATTTTATTTTTTCCTCAACTGGGTAATTCGGAAGAATTGGCAAATATTTTTATCAACAGTTTCGAAGCAAAAGATAATCTAAGACACTATTAACTAAAATAATGATACGGTGAGGTAATCACACGCTAATTTCATTCCACTATTACCCTTGAGGCCGTCAAGAATATATGTATCCATACGTACATGTGTATATATAAATTGCACTAATGGAATTAGTGAAGCGCCGGAGCGTGTCGCCAGGAAGAGTGGAATGAGATAAAATAGGGGAAAAAAATGATGCGAGTGTGAGCATCGTCGCTCGGATAGAAACCGCCCCATTGCACCCTGCGTACAGTTTTGATACAAGTATATAGACATATACATGGATTCTTCCTGTCTCTACGCTCGTTACGATTCGTCTCTCTTGTTGCGTATCCCCCTTTTGCTCAACTGTGATTGACTCTACCCAAATCCAAACATTCTTCTTCTCGTACACACATGCATATATATATATATATTTCATCTATTTTGTTAATAGTTTGTTTGTTAATAGTTTATTCTTGATTTCTTATAAATCATATCTTATCATTGTTGAATACAATAAGACACAAATTTGATATTGATAGTATGGCCATCAATGTGAAATGAATATTCTATTGGCTATGTTGAACCACAGTCAGCTTTTCTCGACAAGCCTTGTGCTTCGAGTTTGCTCCGATTATCTGGGTCGAGCACGTGACCCGAGAGCTCGACGTGTCGTGTCCTCGATAGTCGCGTTGTGTGTGACCCGTCGTGTCGCCACCGCGCGCGTGTACCCGTCTTGTGTATTTGTCACGGCGACTACCACACAATTTCTCACACGTCTATCTCTTTGTTCCAAAACAGTTCAATATATTGTATTGTAATGCTCGGGAATATTTTCACACCTGTACTCTTGCCTTTAAATCGCTACATACATTATATTACGTATTTCAATCAATGTAAATTCTATCTTGTCTGAACAAAATTAATGTTGGGTAATGAGTGTAATTATAGGATAATCGTAAACGTTTAGTAGGAAAATTTGATCGATGTATCTTCTTAATCCAATTATAAAATAATCTTCGTCATTATCTTGAAGAGAAAAATTATTTTTGCACGCCACCGTAATTCATTGGCTAGTTTAAAATTAGTATGATAAAACAATTATATCGTCATTTGATATCGTTTTCTCTTTCACTCTATTCATAAATGGTCTGTATAACGGTGCTAAATCGATTCGACATTATTCCATGTTTATGTATTGGTGTATTCTGTTATGTATAATATGGATATACCCACATTCGTAGACAAGACGAAAAAAAGGTTGGGGTTGGGAATCCAGACTGTCGAGGGTTCCCACCCCTTCAGCGATTCTACCTGAAATTTTAGAGAAAGATAAAATATACTGTGGAGCTGCGCGTTCATACATATACAAATATATATTTGTATGTACATATTTTTCGCTTTTTTTTTCTCATAACACACTAATGGTAGAGTAAAAATTGTACTACAACAATTTCTTTTTTCTACACATATATATATATATATATATATATATGTGTGTGTGTGTATAATTGGATGAATTAGATTAATGCATTATTGGTACTTTCCAGTTGTCATCGCTATGTCTTTACATATACCTACAGTAAAATTTATCTAATATTGAAAGACATGTTCAAAATTTAACGAGTGATGAATCCAATCGCAACCCAATTGATAATGAACGAATTGTCCTTGATTAATTCATTCATCAGATAGTATTGAGTTGTATAAACGTTTGGGTATCATAACGAGTAAGTGTCGTTTAATAAGTATCTTTTAAAAAGTCATGTTACACATGAAATAGTGAACAAGCGATAGGTTGTCTAGCCACTAAAATGTATTTGGTACTTGATAGTACGAAAACAGAAACATATTCATTCCTAACATGGTTCATAGAATATATATTCACAAAATGACATTGACTGTGAATAAATAACATAGAAAAAAAATCGTTACGGGTACTGTTTTTCTTATAATGGGTTACGTATTTTAGCAAGAAGTGTTTTATTATGAATCATATGAGAGATGTTCAATTAGCCAAATGAGAGATTAGAATTAAAAATGAAACCTTGAATAAGATTTGAATATCGATCTTAGATGGACTCCCACGAACAAATTGCATATTTGACTTATTTGCTACAGTTATAACATGAGGTTACATTGTATAGTTGTGAAACTGTTCTAAACTCCAATATCGGAAAATAGGAGAGCTTTATCAGCTATTTAGATTAGAACAACACAGTTTACATCTATAGAATACAAGAAAATATAACTGATGACTCAAAGCATTGAGTTATATTTCGGCAGCTCATCAAAATAGAATGAATGAATATTTACGCATGGGGATGGTAATTTCTTTTTATTCATACGAATGTTGTCGATAATGAACAGGAAAATTTTTTCTTCAGCAGACTCAATCAGATCATCTTCATTCATCCATTAATGAGGTGTTGTGTGGTGAAAAACTATGTTGAGGGAGTTTTTAAATCGCACGATTTTGGGACCGTTTGTTGTGAATAAAACTTTCTCACCACAAGTAGTATTTATAAATTTTGTTTTTTCACAGGATTTAAATTTGTGCAGTCGTTATATCCATGACGTAAACTCCATATTTCCTAATCCCATTAGGAAATTCAATTTGGTTAATAATACTTCACAGAAGTTTGTAAAAATGAATTATATTTCATATATTCATGACGGTACTTCCATCATTTTATTATTATTCGACATAGTATTTTCAACTCTTTGATACTGCCTTTATTTATTCTTGGAACACCCGTTACACTAGTCGACTGATCCGCTCGCGTAACATTATAGTCCGGTGAGCAGTAATCTAGGTTACGCCTTCCCCCCTCCGTTGGTGCATGTATGTATGTATATATAAAAACTGGAAGAGAGTCTGATGAGCCCATGTGCAAGAGCGTGAGCAAGACAGAGATAGATGAAAAAAAAGTGCACACTAGTACTGACTACTACGAGAAAATGTTTTTTCCCCTTTTTCATATATTATATGTATGACCATGCGCGGATCATTAAAAATATTATGAGGTTTTTATTTAGCATGCAAGTGTCTATGTACAATAAAAGAAAACATCATGACAATCGACCACATTTATTTCGAAATAATGAAAAATATTATCAGTTGATTATTAATAGTTTTTGTATTTCCATACATAACGTCGAGTATATCAGTGAGGTTTGTTGGAAATATAAAGCACAATGAATCAGTTGTAACAGTCATACAAAAATATGAACTTTTTACAATTCTTCATTTGATTATAATGATGAATAAGAGTGACACCTGCTCATTATACAATTGAATTGCGTATTTTATATTCTTATGAACAGAAACTGCGGGGGAAAAAAATTTGTAATAGAGAAAAAAAAAAGTGGAGAATCCCCAGAGCTGTTGCTCTATATTGCTAGCAGGTCCCGGGACAACAGATCGTGTGTTTTCACTACCGCTAGGGGGCAGTCGAACTCATGTGTGTGCGAAATATTTCTATGTATTCGTAATGTGAATGCGTGTGCGAGCATATAAACTTGTCCCTGTTCAGGGTGTGCTTATAGAACAGGCTATAAGTGAAGGGCGGACGGTGGCTCTATCCCTCTCTCTCTCTCGTTTTTTTGAATCCCCTTTGGCACTGTGGGAATTTGTAATTGCATAGCGTATGCAGAGGGTGAGAGCATGCGAAGGGCGATTGCCTTGAATGACGCGAAGCATCACCGGGGAAAACTGATTGTCTATTTTGAAATACGTCAAGCATCCTTGTTCTCCTTACATACACACACACACACACACACATATTTTTACATATATATTGCAATATGCAATAAGAGATGTAAACTATGGAAAATTGACAAATATGAGGAATAATTTATTGGAGTGAAATGACGAAAAGATATAAGTTGAAATCTACAAAATTGTTCAAAATAATGAAAAAATATTCATCTAATATATTTGTTTGTTACTAACAATTTATCATTCTAGGCATTCTGGTTATTTTGACACACTCGAAAATGCGACGATTTTCTTTTGAAGAGCCATACAATTTGCATAACAGGAAAATCTCATTTAATTGTTATCATTCAATGATTTTTATCATCAGCCTCAAGAAGTTTAATATACACAAATACATACTGGAGATATATTAGCACACGAGGTTACAATTTTAATGAAAGAAATGAGGAAAGGATTGTAGAGAATTTTTCAAGGATGAGTGCATCTGAATCAGTTGTTGGGAAGGATAGAAATTGATAACAGAAGAAACATTCAATTTCATTCATTTAGAATCCATCAAAAGTCTCTTTGATTTTCGACTAATGACATAATGTATTGACTGCATTTGATTGCAATTATCGTAAATCGATTGGCATATAATCAACACCAACTAAGACGTCCGTTTTCCTTTTACATTGAGTACATTATCATTTTTTTTTGTTTCGCGACGTTAATGCCTGACGTTGGATAAAATGTGCTTCGTGTGGTGGTGCTAATGACGAGAGGTTAACGTATTAATTAAGGGTATATCGTTAACGATCGTGAAGACGACTACACCGCACATGTATGTATTTTACGTTTGTGTGCATACAGAGAGATGTATAGTGGTGGAACCTTCCCTTTATGTACACACGTACAATGCACATGTGTTGAGATGTTTCCTCTCCTTTCATTATATAGGAATTTATGGACGCCCCCGGAACACACAAACGCCTTACTCTCGATCCCTCTTGCCAGTTATATAAAGTATGAAAAAAATATATTCGCCATTGTTTTCATATCTATATTGCGTTTATTTACAAAGTATTTTTGTGTTTATTCATTTGATGATGACAACTACGAAGTACAAATAAAGCGAAGTCAAATGACTTTTTAACTTGAGAGTATTTTTGATATCATGAGGATTAAATGAGCATCGATGGAATGACTGTGATTGGTTTGTCAAGTTCATTCAAAGTCGTGAGAGAATTTAATATTTTATTGATTATTATTATTGCGTGAACTCATTGGTTTGTGAGAGGGAGAGACGCTCACGGTTTCATGTATAAGGGTACGAAATCGCGGATTCAGGTATGAGTGACGTGTGTCACGAGGTGTCTCACATCCTCGAGGGTATGAGAAACTGTATCTTTTTATATTCCGTTCTTTCTCATACAGTTAGAAGCACTAGTCTATGTATACATAGGCGTCTGTAATCTCTTTAATGCGCCCTTTATTTCGCACGATCGAATATAAGGGGAATATGTATGAAGAGTGGACGCAGGCAACACACAATATCTCGTAATTGCGAGAGTCAACCGGAAGTTGAGAATTTTAAGTACAATATTCCCATGGACACGTTGCTCTTATTTTTTTTCCTCTCCAATCATTTCGGTCAAATACTCATACAGTCATACATATTTCCTTAATCGTTATACTGAAAATGATTTGAATTTTTAATCTGGCAAAACAATTATATTCATCTTTGTTTTTGTTATTTTTTTCCGTTTTGATTTGTGCGCAATGTGACGAACATCGTACACTGTATAGCGCGAGAATTTCACGAGTCACGCGAAAGCCTCTCAATGGATATATAAAGAAGCGAAACTTTCACAACGCTTTCACGAGACTCGAGCGCGCTGTCGACCTTACAATTTTATTATCTTTCAATAAAATAAAATATTCTTTGTATGTTATTTAAATAATGGTAAACGCAAATACCATATTGAAAATCGAATTCTTTCGTTGAATGCATTGATTGGTCAGTACAGTTTTTTCTGTTTCCTAGTTAATTGAATAAGTTATCAAAATCCCGCAGACACCAGTTCATTCTCACAAAAATGCCAATATGCGGCTTGCCTACACAAATCGTATAAACTCCAGAAAAAATCAATTGATCAACTGAAATAAATGTAAGAGGAGAGTGACATTGCGTTCAATAATGGTGAATGTTTAAGATATTGAACATGAAGAAAAGAAGAGCAAAGTCATTTGAATAACAGAAGGTGATCTCGAGAATGTAGGTTAAATGATGTTTTTACTAAAAATGACTCGAGTGAATATTATTAATATAAACGAGAACAAACGTGTTTGATTCTGCATAAATTTGATACCCGATCGAAGATTACGTAGTTAAATTCCAATTCCAATTGGATGAATGTATATTTGCTCCTTTTTCTATCGAAGTTTTCCTCGGTAAATGTTTGCACTTTCATATCTTATGTGAAGGCAATGACCCGAGTTAATCTTCTTAAATTTAAATGAATAGCTAAGTAATTAGAAGAAAGTGAAAGAGAAAAATAAATCACGCACGCATGGATATGTTGAGACATATCCATAGCATCATAATTACAATATGAGATATTGATTCAAGGCTGTTAACACCTTGGAGGCTTGTCCATAGAGGCATTTATCTGTCGCATACTCTCTGTCATAGCGATAATATCTTTCGATAAATGTCGACGGCGCCAGGCGCAACAATTATTTCACTGCGCGCGTGGTGTGTGTGCCAAACGAGACAAAGAGCAAGCAACAAAGCATATATATATATATATATATACGCTTAAAGAAAGATGGAAGATTGGATAGGGTCGCGCATGAGACTAGGTAAGAGCGAGATAAGTGTACAAGCAAAAGAGGGGAGGGCGCGCGGATTGATCGAAGTGGTCGTGTACCCATAGGAGTGAGGGAGAAAGGATAAAAGAGGGCAGCACTGTGCCGCTACGAGGAAGAAAACGAACAAAATATGCAAAGGTTGGGGAGGAAGAGAGACTCATAGCCGCGCGGCACAAACTACTGGCAATATAAACACGACTCGTGATATATGTGTTCACGAGGAGCGATCGTGCAACGTGTGCAGCTGATCGTCGTTCACGCGTCATCATAAAATAGAGGGGGCGCGCCACATTCCGCCATATTGGTTTAGAACGTTATGCATTATGAGAAAAAATGAAAAGAACGGATAGCGTAGGAAGGGAGGCAATGTGTGTGTGAAAGAAAGAGAGAGAGAGAGAGAGAGTATAGATTTAATAAACGGGATTGCAAGTCATTTCATTCCCCTCTCTATACAGTTCTCTATTAATTAATACTTTTTTCCTCCATTTAAAATTTTGGATGAGGAAACTTCAAGATTAATTTCATCCAATTAGGAATCATCGATGGAAGTATACTTATAAGAATGATTCTTACATTAGGTGCTACCTTTTCAAAATTAACATAACCTCTGTACAAGTTTGAATTCACATAACCATCAAAGTCTGATGTCAAATTCACAGAGATAAAGGTAAGTTAAAAGATTCACACCACGCAATAGCTTGTAATTGATCATGGAGAAATGAAGGCTCCAGGTATCAATGCACTACATTTATGCGTTCATAGGTGACCTTCAATTTTATATTTATTTTGTCGTCAGTTACCATAGACAAAACATTTCTGTACAAAATGAAGCAGCGATTATATTGAAAAACGAAAAATCTGCGTAGCCTTACGATCATTTTTAATACTTCTACTAACTCGATATTGCGCCGTGATGTGATATTTATGAAACCCTCGGATCTTTGTCATACACCTGGGACGGTGAAGTAACTGAGTGAATGAACATAACAACAGACGAGGGATATGATCAAGTGGTAGTTGTAATATTTTGTGCATGCACTCATCACCCTTCGTCCATTTTATAAATTAACGTAGACCCTTTGTGCCTCGCTGAACTGTGAGCGACATTGAATCAAGGGTTTTGGTAACTCATTCATAAATAATAATTTTTACATCGTATATCTGTACTTTAGTATAGGGAATTCAAACAATTTGTAAGTACACAATTCACAGCGATATTTGACACGGTTTCATTGTTCAGTTCAAAATTGTTATCTTTGTCACCTTAACTTGACTCTATATTAAACTCCCAATCAAATATTTACACGATGAATCGCATCTGCGATTCGTTTAAACCATTCTCAATGCTCACCGTTAGTCGACATCAATAAATAATAAGTACGAAATTTGCCACCTTAGTAGGTGATCCCTCAAATATGCAAGCATCATAAAATCAAATATAAATTGAATGCATTGTATGATGAAGATGATGAGATATTTTTGAATTTACTCAGAAGTATCAAAACTGTAAAATGAATTGTCATGAGGGTGATAAGGTGCTATAATTATAATAGTAGCAGTCATCTGATGATAGTTGAAGTGACCTCATTCTCCTCATCACAATGACATGGCAGTGAAGATTAACAATAAAAATGAGTTATATATGATTGCGTGAAACCCACCGAGCTATCGTCACCCTTCATTAATGAGAATTACGCGAGAAAATTGAAGAAAAAAAAAAATAAATGTATATTTTATGCTGCAATTACACGTCATGATTCCTTCGTGTCTTACGCGTCACAACGCATTCGCGTGATCTCTTCTCGCGTGTTGTGGTAGGTATCGTCCACCTCCGCAACCTCCCACGTTTCAACAAGAGGGGGTTGCGCAAGTGAGAAAGACGAAGAACAGAGTGAAAGACTGAGAAAGCGAAAGGGTGAGGGAGTGACGGGAAAGGGAGAGAGAGAAAGAGAGTGTGCAAGAGAGCGCACACGCGATTCTGGACATCAACCGCCCTGATTTTCTGCTGCTCTGCTCCTTGTTCGACGACTCCATTGTCCTACGTGCCTTCGAAGGTCGCGTTTGGTGGCACCACCAGAGTCCTTTCGTCCTGGAAACGCGTTCTCCCTACTATATATATCTATAAAATAACTATATATATGCAATTCCAAAAACCTCTTGCGACTATACTCAACTTCACTTTGCAGTGGGCACGTTCAACGCGGTTGCAAACTTATCATGTGGAATCGAGTGCATATATATATGCATGTTGGGATACCATACACTGCTATATCCTGCATGGGACACATCGAATGTTATGCTCTCCTGATAGATCCTGGCGCTCGAGTTCCCGAGTAACATCAAATCGACGTGGCTTTAAACAACATCAAGGAATGTCTACCTGTATAGCTGGTGGATTCACATGCCCTCAGAAGAGAATAAACACAGCTTGACTCAGGTGAATGTTATTGGAAAATCAGGGTTGGAAATACTGTGGAAGTTTATCAGACTTAGCTGGAGATATCGCGTATCATGCATTATTAACAGAGGAATACAAAAATGAATTCATATACATTAGAGGCTTTTTGATTATAAATGAAAATTGATGGAAAAGTTATGGAAGTCGATTTTGTGCATGTTTGTAATGCTAAAACATCAATTCATGGTGTTGTCTGATGGAATTTCGTGCAGCAATTATTGAATTGATGGTGCAACGGTATTAGCCTGAGTCTCTGACCTGCACATCAAGCTCCTCATTAAAGAAATTCCTCTGTGTATACTATGGCTAGAGATGATTCAATTTTTCATTTCGAAATATTATCTGAACGTGAATTGGAATATTATTTTCATCCCTGATTAATTCGTCGTTATATATATATATATATAAACTTCCCTAATCTAGTGCATATTTTTATTGATTGCAATTGGAATGAGAGCTCCGAATGATATAGCTGAAGTCTTTTGCATTGTTATTTTTCTCTTTCAAGTGAGGGGTTAAATAATGGTACATTTAATTATCGTATATGATGTGGATTTCAGTGCATTCCCATCATTTCACTGCCCCTCACAATATTCCATTGGTTTCAGTTGAGCGCACAATACGTGTCGCATCATATCTTTGTAGGCGAGACGCGCCACACATATTACCCCCATTGGGTTTTATGTTATTGGGTTGATGCGGGGAAGTTGAAGGTTTTTCCACATCACGAGCGGTGTGGCAAGATAGTGTGTGCGATAGAGATGATTCAAGGCGAGTTAAAAGTATATATCAATAGAGTGAAACCGTGAATGATAGATATAAGCAACAGTGTAAAAACGTAGGGGGCACCCAGCGGGTGTTTATCGACTGCGTGCGTTTCCACTTGGGATATATAACCAGTATACTCACTCCCTTGGCGCCGGCGCCTCTCTCTTTCTTCCTCCCCATCAGCCTCACATATATTTCATTCGTTTGCACCCCTGTCTATTCTCTCACCTCGCTACACACACGTTCACTTTAGTATTTTCTGTGTATATGAAAACAGACTCTACGTATGTTTTCATAAGTATATTTTGCACATCTGCGAAAAAACTTTATCAGTATTTTGTACACAGAAAAAATATATATATATATATATAAATATTATTTTAACTGGATAGTGTTCAGTTATCCGCAGCAAACTGAAAGGGGGAATAAATATTAGTGACGACGACCGCAGGAAAAGGGTGAGAAAAGGAGAGAGACTGAAGATGTAATAAAGAAATGAAGAGAGAACGACTTAAAAACTCATGAATAAATTCATTGCCTAATGTGGGGATTTGCAGGTCATTTATTCTCTCTGCATCATTCTTTCTCCCCCTTCCTCTCTCATAATATACTTCACTTTTATACTCATACATCTATATATAGAAATACATCATATACACATTAAGGTTATTTCCAATACACTCCATTAGTCGCGGAATAATTGTAATGATCGATCATCGTAAATGCTTAGCACTAATCAAATTTAGACATACAGCTCATCGAATGAAGCTATAGCAATGAAAATGCTTTCAAATTGCGAATATTAATAATGTCCAACTGATGAGGACAAAACTCATTTACCGGATAAACAGTAACAGACTCTGTATTATATACAGATTGATAGTATACACCTCTAAACAATTTCACATTTTTCTCAATTTGTATTGAAATAATGAAAAATATTCATGTTCAGAATGTTGTACGATTAATTCGATAAGTTGATGTTACAATTTGAGCTAAATGGGAACATCTTGAGAGGAATAAGTTGGCTATCGATGTACACATCGCAAGTGGCTCATCCATTTATAATAAAATTGTGTGCAAACGTTGTTTAATAGTGTCACGAAAATAATTATATAGTGAATGTCGCTAGGTATAACACACATAAGCACATATGTCTACGTGTGCACGCATGGTATAACACACCGCGTGCACCCGAAAATAGCCGCGATTTATTTCACGTTAGCACATAGTTGTGCTTGGACTTCTTCTCTAGCTCGGACCTTGAGCTGTAACTGCTGTACGCAGATAGTCTCAACGAAAATAACATCACACAGTTTATTCGTTTCATCTCCTATCACTCTCGACAATTCGATATGGAAAAACAATAATTTAACTAATTGGTTTCTTATATAATAACGAAAATAGAGTTGTCTGCGATAAAGTTCTTCCCTTCACTCCATTTTATTCTTAGCAGTCAGTAAAAAAAATAATTGCAGCGTAAAATCGTTTGTTTTCGATTGTTAAATGTTTACGTATACAGAATCATTAATGAAGACACGCAAAAGGAAGCGAAGCGTATCCGGTCGCAATATTTATTCATTTATCTTTCTCTTTCTCTCTTTTGCTCTCGTTCTCTGTCCGTTAGTTACATTGCAAAGTGCATCCTCCAATGTATAGTAAGTCGGCACGATTGAGATTTTGAGAGCAGGTGGTCCCATGTAATAAATCGTATTGTAAGCAATTCCCCTGGGGCACCCACCTGCGAATCGATATCTCTCGTCGCGGACCGGTCCAAAGGCGGCACCGAATGCAAATACACTAGAGAATAATCGACAAACCTTGGGTATACGGTTCCTTCTCCACCTTCACATATATCTATATACATATATATTCCTTTCTTCAAGAATTTAATCACCTTTGAAGATCTAGCTTTCTGTCAAATAATAGACTTCTGCAAGTAATATATTTAGCCCTAAAGGTTTGTTCTATTTATCAAAACATTCCAATAGACGGACTATATCGCTTCCACAACTGGTGTGCTACATGGAGGGAAGGCAACGTTATTCTCTTGATGAAACCCATATTATTAAAACATCGCGTACATGAATTGCGTGGCATTATACATATATAATATATACATATATAACTCTGTGCAGGCATGGATACGAACAAAGGGAAGACGAAATACTGGCTTAAACCCAAACTCGTGTGGCTTCTGCAGAGGACGCGGATGTGAAGTAAAAAGGATGGGAGGTGTTTGTGAGTAGAGTTGTATGTACTATCGTTTTATTTATTTCTGCGAGAGATGATTGAAAGAGGTGGTGGAAAAACGTATAGACGATTCAGCAAATTTTGAGAATACGAATTGATCAATGAGGCTATGAATAAATATGAATTTTCTTTTTTTCGTAACTTATATCGTCGACATGTTCCATTTATCTATATTGCAATAGAAGAAGCAGTGTTGTAATTAAAGAATTGCAAGTTTACATTAGAAATTGGAGAGTGAAAAAAAGATCATTTGAATGCTATTTTGATGAATGGAACACGTTAGCTGACTTTTGTGAATTGATGGCTTAAGTTTGCAAAATAAATAGGGAGATAGGAATCAAACAAGTCGAGGGATACATTTTTAGGTAGTGTTAATTCTCTGCTGGAATCTTTACATTGAATAATGGACTGCACGGATTGGAAGCTAATTTATGTCGATTGGAAAATCGTTGATAAGTCGTGTGAATTCAGGACAAGTTGGAGTTTAAAAAAAAAATGAATAACTTCACGTAGTTTCTATGCTAAGTGATTCCTCACAGGTGTAGTTGAAAATATGATTTGATGGACATTGATAGCGAACCAATAATTTTCATCTACTACCATCAATATTTTCAATTCAGGAGGTGCTGACTTATAATTACTTATTTGATGTAGACACAATTTAATATGAGTAATTAGTAAATAGATTTTAGTTATATACTAAATGAAAAATAAGATTGCTTGAACATTAGAAACTTCCAGTTTTGTACAATTTCCATTTTTTTGTTTCCAATTTTGATTGATCATCAGTATTGGTTAATTATCGAATTTAGTTTGGCGTACATTGCTACTTGTTTTGGACTCAGATTTTTGAAGAAAAAACAATATAGAGCATATCATAAATGTATTCTTGTTAAACTTTTCGACAAGATTAAACATCACAAAACGAAGTTTAGTTCCTGAGTGCGTAGAACAGAAACTGAGTGGGCGGGATATATTCCGATTGGCTGCAAAGACATTAGTTGGGATAGGAACTATAAAAATGAATAGTGGTGCTACGAAGTTTCGTGTCGTGTTTGAATTTCCATTCACAGTTTCATGATGGAAAAAATGTGCTTTAGGATAAATTGGGGTATTGGGAATTCCCAGAGACCGACATAAAGTAACGGATCGATCGTAAATGGGAAAATATCTGTTCTGAACTGTGAGAGAGATGAAAACGAATAGAAAGCCACAATGATACATCAAAGGATGAAAAATAAAATAGAGTTGGATGAATAAAAAAGAATTGAATGAACGCAACATGTGATTAACAACTGTAGCAATTAAATCGAGACAATCGAAAGAAATCTAGAACTATTAATGAATTTCTGCCAATATCTGATGTTATCGTAATCAAGATGAGACCCCAAAAGAATGCAGAAATCCCCGCGAGCGATGAATCTCGCGCGTACCCGTGTAAATTGCCGCACTAATTACGTCATTGCCCTCACCAGTTTCGCGCTAAATTTTCACGTATCACTCTACGGATAATCAGTGCTCAAATTAAGCTTTGTACACTTCATTGACCGTCTTGGATTCATATGAAATTGAAAACCATCAATCAGTTCTCCGTAGAGTTGAATTCATAATTATTTTGTTTATTTTCGGTTATGCGCGTTGACATGAATGTGTCATCAATTGTGTTCCTTTTCATTTGAAATTTTAAAGACATTTTTCAACAATTTTCAAGCATATCAATCGTTAAATATATGCTTAGAATTAAATCTAAAGTGTTATAAGTGCTTTCAACGGAACTATTCATCCACTATAGCACTGTCGAGTTTGCAGTGTATTCTCTATTATATTATGTTATGTGTCATTACGTTCAATATTCGATCCTATCAGAATTGTAGTTCTAGTTTTGAGTTATTTCTTGTTATTGAGTTTTAAATTTGCTACAAACAGGCTTATAAACTATTCACAAGACTGATATTCATCTTGAATGTCCCCTCAAAATAAAGATTCAGATATTTCAAACAAATCAATATTCATCGATGGATTTTGTTCAATACAACTATGCATATTTCATTCATAATAGATAAATTTTTTTTCTTCGTACAGATATTGGAGTCTTTGCCTAATTTATTCATTGTTGTCATGCTTTTATTTAAAGACACGAAAGTATGTTTACTAAACTTGATAACTTGTACCTTTCATAGAAGAAAATTTCACACGACTTTCGTTGATAACTTATATAGAATGCAATCTTAACAGCTATTACGAAATGTTCATCCATACTCTAGCTCGATGATTCAAAATCACCATCAACCATATTTGCAAGAGTATCTGAGGAATATGTAAACGAGATGTTGAGAAACTTTTCCTTCCAGCACCAAAATAATTTAACTTGTTGATCCACCAGAGTACATTCTTTCGTTCTTTTATACATGATCGCTGTTTTGTTGGAGTTATGAGGGTGAATAAAGAAATTTTAGAATTTATCGAAGCTACTGGGGTGATCATCTATACTTGGAATGTGGTTCGAGCATATCTTTGACATCGATGTCACTAAATTTATCGGTCCATGCTGTAGAATGATCGATTTTTGTAATATATTTATTCAGGTACAAAATTGTGATATCTGCACGTGGTTAGTTCATTCCAAAACTCTTCTTCATTTAGCAGTAAGCGCTATCGATTGGTATAGCAAAGAAATATTGCGAATTTGTGTTTCTCTCATTGGACTTTGCGGCACATTGGGCAAAAAATATTGTGAAGTGTCATGAAAGTGGCTGTATGGCTTCAATACAGGGATCAACTCGACAGTTGTATCAGTATATCAATGAATTATATATATAGCCAGCAATTTTCGCCAATATAAAAAGAGAGAAAATAACTGTACCAACATTGCGAATTGCACGTAGCGATATGAAAATGGAACTCATTAAAAGTGTACAATTTTCAGGAATTCTCAATTGAAGACAAAAAAAATTGTTTCATCTATGAAGTTGCAAAAAATCATTCTATTAGAATTTTTAAAGCTTCTTTCTGAATCATCTGAATAACTCAAAGCTGCAATTTTCCCTTCGAATAATTTGGCTAAAAGGATTAGTTGTATTTTTGTTTTACATGACCTGTATTCATTGTAGGGTAGAAATGAAAATATCTCTTCGTCGTGTCGATAATCTGAGATATTGGATTCATAAGAATTGAGAATAGAAAAAAGATTCGGGTTGAGTATCTTCTGGTTGATTCTTGTATTTCTTAATACGCCTTGGTTACCGGAATCCTGCAACAATAGAAAACTATTTAGAGTTTGAATGCCGGTTATTTAGCGTCTTGAACGCGCTCTCCAGGGTGTAGCTGTCGTGCATGAAATATTCAAATCATTACCAAGGATAAACGACCAGTGCCTCAAAATGAACAAAAAGCTTTCGAAATATATGAGAAAACAATTTGAAGATTGCAAATTTCTCGGTCAGAATTTCGCTTCAACCTGCAACTGAACTGAAATCCAAGAACTGAAAAATTACGGATGAAATACCGCAAATTGTTGATTGCGATTGAGCTCCGTACCATGTCAATTATACTCACATGAATATAATATGACTCCAACATTAGCAGTTTTAATCATCCGAAAACTGAACGAAGTTTTTCGATTATCTATGCCCTACTTTTTACCGCGTTTTCTCGAATTTGCGTATTCAATGTCCTCTTGTTCGTATCTTTTGTTATCCTCACTTGTGACAGCGTATGGCTTAACGCTCTGATCTTGGTTTTCTCGGAGTAAAAAATTTAATTTTCAATAAGACATTGGTCATTTGTATAATTTTTCTCAATCTCTTTCATATCTCATAATTCTCAACAGCTTCACTATTCTTTAGATAACATTCCAATTGCAGCTGCTTTCAGCCGTCTTTTCATTATTATTTATTCAAATAATTCGTCTATTTCAAATTAATTATTTTCAGACGTCGAAATTTCCTCATACTAAAATGGAGATACATCTCAATGTAGAATCAATCGCTTAGACAATTCACATGGCTGTAGAGGTTTTTTATCGATTAGCCATCATATTCTCTTATGCTTGCGGATAAATAATCTAAGTTTATTGTACCTTAATTTGAATCTTTTAGTCCCCGAAAAAAATGAGTGACAATCAAGAAAGTTGTAAACGAGATAATTCTCGTGAAATGTTTCTTTTTCAAGGGCAAAATTTCCGTTAACCAGTCGCATACAAATTCTTGATATTAAATTACAATATTGTAACACAACCTGTTCCATCATGCTGAATGAAGTCAGATGTCTGCTTATCCACCATATCGGTTTTTTTAAATGTTTTTGACTTTACCAATCGATCCAACCCAATGAGCCATGTTCGTATCGTTGATGTCTTTTTCTTCGTCGCAGAACACAGGTCATTGACATCGAATGAGAAAAGGAGCTGTGATGTACGAAAGTTGCAACCTCGATTGAAAATTGTCATGATAATCGTCCTTGTGTGCGTCGTCTCTTTTGCCAAAATTTCGCTTATGTTATTGGATTCATATATTTACATTCATTCCCAGTTTTCCATCGTAATTCTAAACCATCGAGTCGTATTTTACCTGGCTCAGCACATTTTGATGACCAGTTGTGGACAAATAATGAAATTGATAATATATCAAACTACGAATGTAGAATATTGAGCAGTATGTGAAATAGAATTTTTCTTATGATGGTGAAACATATGAATTCCAATCTACAGTTTCCAAGTAACGTCACAAAGCGGAATTCAATACGAACGACGCCGAGAAAGTCGGCGTGTTTGTTACTTGCTTTGCTTTATGCTACCCGAATAGTTGTGGTGCCTTCTCCTCGTTTCTTCCATAAATGGCGAGTAGATCTCTCTTTTGCGCACTCAACACGACTTCTCACAAATTATGGACGGCGTCCCTGGACTCACATTGAGCACATGCAACCAAAAGATATGTAGTCGAAAAGGAGTCAGACATGGTATAGTGGTGGCGTGTCGAAAAAAAAAGTAAATCATGATATAGAGGGAAATAAGTAAAGTACATGGTCTCCTGATCGCGTGGGCGCCGAGACGCAGACGTGCAAGATGGCGCAAGTCAATGTGCCATTGTGCATGAGCTAAGATATATTTAAGGGCATTAAAATTCAACAGCGCAGACGCTATCGTTGCTGTTAGCCGCTTATGTATCAGGAGTTTACGAGAGAGGAAAAAAAATAATTGTGAAGAGTTTGCACGGAGCGGGGAGAAAGTATTTCGTTTATAGTTTACGTGCACATGGATGAGGAAGTGGCAGCTGCGCACACACGGAATATTTATCAGGGGATTCGTTCATCACTTCGAATATTACTTCTTTTGCTCGAAGTGAATGCCAATTGTGAAAAAAATAATATACTGAAGGCTACAGCAATTTCATCACAAAATGGAAATTTGGCAGCGCATTCTTAATTTTCGTGATGGCAAAAATAAAATTATGGAATACCGAATTTCATAAATCATAATTTCATGATTCAAGACATTACAAATTTTATGATGAAATTTCTTCAGTATATCGCTGGCGCAATTTGTTATTGCGATGAAGAACAAAAGTCGTCAGTCAGTTCGATGGAGTAAAATGATGTTTATTTGTAAAACGTAAAAATAACCTGGCCAAATTTTACGATGAAATCCTGTCTTCAACATAATTACCATCGTTAACCTGAAGTAGGAAGATGTGAGGACAAGACGATTTTGAAGTGATAAAGTATACATTTCGATCGAAGTAATAGAATTTTTACATTTGTATCTAATTCGCAATTGATCTCATTGATTGCAGTCAAATGATGTCAATCTTAGAAGGTCTTACAGGGTCTCTAAGTCCTACATCCGAAATGGTACTATCATTATAAAATCATTGTAAAATGGAAGCAACAAGACGTTTGTTTCCAACTAGTTGTATAGGGCCCTCATTATGCACTCATATGATACGACCCTGTGTGATCGAACTATCTTGATGGCGACTACTGGACAACAACAGTCATCATAAGTAATTGAAGAGCCAGTTGCGCGTACCCTGGGATCGATTAATATACAGAACAAAATATTGTTGGAGTTTTATAGGTGTGTGCATGTATCAGGAGACCCGGGTAGAATTACTTCTTTCTGCTTTCATATATTGTTGTTGGCTTTGTCTGTATAGAACGTTCAGCACTCCACGTAGGGTTCGCCGGGGGGAGAGATTGGCCAGACAGCTGAGGGGAGATTCTTTTAGAAATAAGGGGATTACATCGAGAACCAGGAGAGACGAGGGCGGGGACCGTTAAATTTAGCTCCTCGGATGAATAGGGAGAAGGAGAATGCATATATATATATGGTCATAAAATACCTCTTCGTGGCGTCGGTTTGGCGTCGATTTGACGCTGGGTTAGCAGCGCAACGAATTATGCGTGCGTGGCTTGTTCAGAGTTTCATGCGTAGGTTTTTTTTTTTCCCAGAGATTTTAATGAAGTATTGCAAAATTGATTTCTTCCAACTCAGTTTAGGTACAATGGTTTGCGTGTCGCCTAATCTCTAGGAATCTTTTCTTATTTAGGAGATTATTGAAAATCGCTCTGTCTTAAGAAAGTTTGAGTGTGCCTTTATCCAAACCTTCGCATTACCACTTTCGTCTATCAGCAAATGAGTCGGAGAAGAGAGAAAATAAGTGAACAGATAGTTATAAAGACGGTCCTGAATCATGTTTTTGAGAAAGCAGAAAGATTCATTGAATTTGTGACAACAGACAGGTCAAAATTACCTTTACAACGTGACGAGTTTTGTCACAAAAAGTATGGAATAACAATCGGTTTTTTTCGAATGAGAAAATACTTCACGTTCTAACAACCAACAAAATTTATAAACATTATTCATAGTCTGAAAGAATATGATAGTATCAATTCTATACAGGGCTGCGGTAGTGATATGTGAAATTAGTGAATCGTAGCAAGCGCCATGTTTGCGGGTATCAGGAGCATTACAGGCACTTCAACTGATCGCGAAGCATTCGTTCTTCTAATTAAACTTCTGCCATTTTCATACCTAAACTACCATTAAATGATTCGGAGAACAATTTTTTCGCGTTCAAAAACGCGATTTTTGTCAGACCGCTCATGCTGCGAAAATGTTTCCTGGAGCTCTTTCGTGACAGTATTCACCGTGAATGAGAACGCCCAAGCTTCGGGAGTGTCATTCGAGCACTTGCAAGTGATTTCCAAATATTTCTGTTGAATTACATTCTACATATACTCCATTAATGCTTCGGAAAATAATATGGATAGTTCATAGACGGTTTTGGCTGTAAATATCGTAGAGGTAGTGGAATATTGACGGATGAGCTTTGCTATGCACAGGCACCATCTTTCGTTGAGCTTGCGAAGCTTTATCACTCTCGTGAAGTTGCTTGGCGCATGTCAAAATCATTAAAACGCCTACCCGCTCAAACTCTCACCCCTCTACCTCATCGCCTCTGACTCTGTTCTTGTTCACCGAGTTTGCTCTCTATTCACTGCGTATATATGTGGCTGTGAAGTTTCTTTCAACCCCTCCGTGAGGGTTGGTAATTCGGTGCGACCGCGTGTGATGTTATCGGCAGTAAAAGTATATCATCGCACATGTACCATAAGCACGGGGTTGCCGACAGTTCATGCAACATTTGCGAGGGCTCTGATTCCATATCTCTTCAAACATTTCATCATATAAATATAGCTGGCGAAATTTCACATCGAACGTGTAAATTCTTCATAAATATTTTGGACAATTGTCTGATAACAAAGTGGAAGAAAATTAAATGGGAAAACACAAAATTACCAATGAATTATATCTATGTTTAATTTCTTGCCTCATTTATTGGTTGGTTGATGAAGTTATGTATCGAAGTACAATCCATTGAGAAGGTCTGACATGCACGCTTGCGCACATTTATTCTGATAGAAACATACATAAGACTGGGTCAAGACATGGCCAACTAACATTCACGATGACGTCACGTGAGAATATATACTCTGTGTGTGTAATATGTGGTGAGGTGTGGTAGTAAGTTCCCATTGATCCTTCTTTAGACGCTGTTGAATTCTTGAACTCAACACTTCGCCGCGTTAAATCAACAAAATTTCATGTTCGATACATATTTTTATATGATATTATTTTTGAAGTTTATACAGACTGTGACTAATCAATAAAGACTCATAGATTACGTAAATGAATTATTAATATCTTCACGCACAAATACCAATAAATCAGTGACGTGTTGCTCTGCCAGTTGAAATAGTGACGTAATATATATATATAAATCAAATGAGAGAGAGATGTTATTATATTGAGTATATGTATAGAGTGTAGGTATAGAACGAGTTGGGATATTCGTTATTGCGCACGCGTCAAGGACGTCCTCTGTCTTCGTGTTTCGACCGCGGGTCACGATCATATACAACACGTCAAAATATTTTTCACCACAACAATAATAATAATCGTCTGAACCTCATGTAGGTATATGTGCATTAATCACTCCCACAAAAATGTCTTGCATTTGATTTTTTAGTTGAAGCTTTCATTTTGTCAACACTTGAGTATCGCAAGTAATTTAAAAAAAATTAGACAACTGTTAATATTTAATGTTTTTCTTTTATGCTGTGATGGTGGGAGTTGACTAGTTTGTCTACATATTTAATGCATCTAAATGTGCGTCGTCTATTTCGACAAACACATACTGATAAATATTTAGTTATTTTATGATTTTCAATATATATTTATTAAATAATAATTCACGCTATTCGAATCGTGATATGTCTCCAAATTTTCGCAAATGCTGGAATTGTTTGAAAATGTTTCATTTGATGATATATCACATTTCCGAGGGTTTGTTAGTTCGTTCTAATTGCTTAAATTCTGTAGGAAAGAGTCTGTGGGGCTAAATATGTAAATCCAGCACTTTCATCATAAATTATATTGCAAGTTTTGATTTTTGGGGCATTTGCAATCAATACTATTTAGAAACACAATAATAAGCGAAACATGAGAAGTTTGAATGGTAATTTTGTGAACTATTCAATAGCCTAAAAAAGGCGCCAAAAAATCATTTTGTCTTGCACCTAGTTGCAATTGTTACATGCATTCATGCTTTTTTTTTCATGAATCTTACACTCTAAGTGTCGACAGCTACTAAATCATTGGTAATACAATGTAGTTCTGCCACAAACAATATTTTCTATATCATCTAAATGAAGAAAAAAAAATTGGATAAGCGACCTCTGAAAATGAAGATGTAGAGCTCCGATTCAGAGATATGTTTTGATTTTTCATATTTTTCTAGAGTCGAAGGTGAGTCGTAAAGACAAATTATTAATTTGAAATAACTTTAATCTCTCCCATAATTTAACATTTTTATAATTTTCAAGGTAGGACAGAAGTCGTGAGACTATTGATATAAAAATATTCATTAAAGCGTAAAAGAGTCGAAAATAGATCTCTGGAGATTTAAGATTTGGTTGTAGTAGAAAGAAGAGTGCGTTTCGACAATAATATTTCGAATCTATCTTTCCCTAAATTTGTACTTTACACGTGATAGAGAGAGAGAGCGCTATAACTATATATAGAAAGTTAAGTTTGCTTGGTGATAGTATTTGTGAAGGAGGGTCAACAGAGGAGTTCACAACGAACTTGACACTTTGAGTGACTCAATAGCAGAAAAATACAAAATATCGCATGAGGAATGTACAAACAACAGATTACGATCTAATGATACACATTAAATTAGTAAATAATTCTAATATATGCGAGGGTCACCCAATTAATTACACAGGTAGAGGGCTTCATCCTGAATGATATACATGTGAAAGTAATAAATTCATGAACATGTGCCATATTAAGCACATGGAATTGTCACAGCGAATGGGGGACAAGAGGGATGAAGTGGGAGAGCCGAAAAGAGCTTACACCCATCTGAATTCCATATGGTAGTTCATATATATATATATATATATAACATACAAATCTCGAATGGGACATACACATTGTGCGTGTGTGATTAATTCATTTTTCGTAATGGACGAATGAATTCGTTGAACTATAACGCATGCTCCCACGCTCAGAAATTGAAAACGAACTCAAATGTATATGAGAAGAATTGCGATTAATATACACACATCTACTCTCATGATGATAAACTTACTGAACATGTCGATATCTACTAGGATCCGCGGTCGTAATCACAAATATACATTATTTTGTTAAAATCGAGAAAAATATTGTTCGTCTTGTCATTTGATTGTTCAATCTTCTCTTCCGCCACACGCATAAATCGGACAGCCTTAATTTCCCACCTGTTTGATCTCACACTGTGGGATAAATTCGTGGGGGAGGATTGTGATTCCGTGGGGTGAAGGGGGACTCGTGAGCTGATTTAATAACTGAGTGATTGTATAATTTTCGATAATTTTGGGGCCATTTTATACAGTATCACGATGACATTGAGTCATCCTATTTGTTCTGATATGTGGATATATAAACTATATTTTGAATCATACCAAATGATTTCAAGAGACTTGGAATTATTTCTGGTAACCAGCAAATGAAAGTTATGAAAATTTGATAACACTTAATGGTGGGATTGACGTTTTTCTGGGTCAGAAGAAGTGCAGACTCCAACTTCATGGAATTTTTAAGTGTCGACCCTCCATTAGTTGAGTTTCGAGATATTAATTATAAAAATATGTTTGATGTATTTTCTTATACCTTCTGTGGGTGGAAGACTTCCCCAGCTTCAGAGTTAAATAATAACTTTTATTGATATCTTGCACAATTGATTTGGCAGACTTTTTTGGAGCGCGCAACAACTAAGTTGATGTTGTGCATCGCGTTAGACATTCAACGCAATTTAAAAATTCACAGTTTTACAATGATTCTAAGTAGTTGCCCATTTCGATTTTGTTTCGCGAATTGATTTCAAACAGACTCGTGTCGAGCAGAGTATCCATAGTATGCGTGGCTGCATTAATTCATCGAATATATTCACAGAATTGATCAACATCTACCAATTTTTTTTCATTCAACTTAGCTCAAATCATGCATCTATTGATAAAAACTAATAGTTCTAATGCAAATTACAGTTGGTGCATGAATTAGATCGGTCAATATCCATTACAATTTTTATTCGGGCACATGCCAAACTTATTCACTACTCATCATTCAATTCATTGCATTCGTTAGAATTATTTTGTTCTTATTTTAGTTCCATTATATAAATATGGAGGGTTTATATTAATGACGTTGCCGAGTTATGTTTACATGCAATTGAACTACAGTCATATGTACATGTTTGATATACGAATATTAAAACGTGTAAATACGGCAGTTTCAAGGATGGCAGTGGCGTCACAATCAATAGGACATCATGCACGTGTATGCATTCAAGTTCTATATTGAATGATCACCCAGAGTGGTATGTTTTGCTGCATGTACAATTAATTAAATGATTTCTGCTTCAGTACTTGATATAATTGCGATTAAAACACCTATCTGAACACTTGCTTCAATGCTTATAATGTATTAATACGTCCATTTTTATGAAATCCATTATGCACTACAATTTGTCGAAAACTGATGTCGAGTTGCAAAAACAAAAAGACAAAACAAAATAATCGCTGTGAATTTTCGCGCCACGGAATATTATTGCACCTGAATATTTAGCATTAATATAATGAGGAATGTGCAGCTAAAATTTTTTATCAGCCACATTATTCGGCCTCTGATCATCATTATAAGGACATATGAATTTATGAATTTGATAAAATACTGATGAAAATATGTGAAATTCTCAACATATGAACAGTTGGCTCAGTAGTATAACTACACTGCAATCAACAATGTTCACGACATCATATACATCCATGCGTATATAGTGAGTTTACACATATACATGTGAATCAATCGACGCTTTGTGTGCCTATATAGATATATGCGCGTGTTTATGTACTTGGTCGTGGGCGGGCAGCTCAGGCTTACGGCTAAATATAGAGAGCGCTTTGATGGCGAGAGCTCGAAGCGTTAGCTTGTAAGGTAAAAGCCAGGGAGATGCATTGAGAAAGTGAAAGAGATAAAGACAGGGACAGCGAGACAGAGAGACAGAGACAAACAGAGTTATCGGGCAAAAGTAAAATATAAAGAGCAGGATAAAAGCTGCAGGTTTGAACCTGCTTCATGGTTGCATGCGAGAAATTGATTAATACAAAGAAAGACTAGTGGGCTTTTTCGAAATTAATGGATCTTATAAATGGTGTAGAAACAATATATTTTTTCTCTTTATTCTTGTGGTTATGCACTTTACGATGTTATTAAGTTTATGGGTATATAAGAGATACTCGATTATATTACACACAACGGATATTAAATATACTCACATGTATAGTTTATTATATGGTTCACATCCTCAATGACCTTCCAAGTTGATGTCTCTGATAGGGATCTATTGCAAAAGGTTTATTGTTTTTGGGCGAAACTCAACATCATCATCAAATTCATCGCTTTCTTCTCACCTTTTAATATTGTAGTTGTGGTTTTCATTCGAACTTCCATTTGAACGTTAATAGAATCCAGAGAAAATTCTCAATAATGCGATGATAGTTGCAGCTGAGTTATATCAAAAATATGTAACACAATATTCTACATTTCTCTCATCTTTATTCATAAAACCGTCGGGTAGATCAAATTGAAATTGGAAACGAGTAAGAGGGTAAAAAAAATTATAATTTCAAATAAATAAAAAAGAAAAAATTAACTAACGAATTATTTATGATCGGAATAATATAGTCAGTCAGTTCTTTTTTTCTCTGTTTCATTTCCGCAGTCTTTTGTATAACTTCTGCCTATCTTGTGCTTACAATGCTCAACTGTACACTGACATCTTCGCTTAGTATCCAATTAATTTGCAACTAAACTAGTCTTTTTATCGCTTCCGATTTTTTTTTCTGGGCTGCAAGTTATAGTATATGTATATATTGTCTATATATATTGTCTAGAAATACCGATAATCCTGAATGTATATATTCCTGTATATAGTGTATATATCACGTATCAATAACAATCAATAATGTATTAGTCATTGAGTCCGCGCAGATATATCTATGTATAATAGACTTTGATGCTCGTGGTATGGTCGTTTGCCTTTGTGCAAAGGTTTCAGATAATGATGTATGTTGAACTCGATACGTTTGTAGTATTTGAGTGATATGTATATGTATGCCTAAGTCATTCTTCATTCTCTCTGTTTTACTCTCTGTTGGCGTGATGTTGATTCATACCAGCATCGTATCGTTTATAAGTACAATGTGTAATACTTTTATGCATTGATATTGCGTAATGTCTCCAATAGAGATGTTCATAACATCAAAGCAATTTATTATGAGTTATTCATTGATTTTCATTCTTTATCCTTTTTGTGTCATCATTAATTTATGTAAAAGATTTGAAATCGATTGTGATTTAGGTGCAGAATATTTTTCAACGAATATTACATTCAAATTAAATTTATAAATGAATTTTCAAACAATGCATAGTGAAATACAGTAAAAATCATAACGAATGGATGTTGCAATTAATGCTTCAATTCCTTTTCTGAATATCAGCAGAGTCAGTGCCCTGCGCAAACGCACTTTTCTTCATGCGATTTTTTACTATTTCAGAATCAAATTTATTGATTCTTTGAGATTTTAATTTCTTGTCAGTTAAGTATAATCAGAGTGGTGCTTGAATTGATGATATCACTATTCAGTGACATTGAAGAGGATCAATAAATTGCAGCTAATGAGCAACCGCTTCATGGCTGTCACAACTTATATGAAGCCAAAATTTTTGTACCAGTTCATGCGACATAATATTATCAATATCGGCACTTTTATAACGCGAAGTTATTGATCATCATCACATAAATTGATCAAATTCGGTGGTATTCTATTGCATAAAGATTGGAATTCCTCTGTGATCATCCAATATGAATGAACACTTTCCGAAAAGTTTAATTGGATGGACTCGAAGCTCGTCGTCAAATTCTCTGGATGTTCGTCGTCTGTTTCCAATTTTGACAACAAGGCTGATTTCATTTACCACTTAGTTGGGTCTTAGAAAAACGACGGTTTTTTCATTGGGAATCAATCAAAAATGGTCAGCGAGAATTTGATTCGGAACAGCTCGTCAAGTGTTAACTCGAATTGAAAATTGAATGTATAATCGAATCCAACTGGGATTTTTCGTTGATCAGAGTAGTGTTGATTCTCCATGAAGAGATTGACAAATTAATTTGAAATAGACAATTGCGTCTTTGGGATCAATCCTGAGCTGATTCAAATTGAATGAATGATTCACATTAATGATGTCAAGTATTATATCATATGTCAAGTATTTTCATTGGCTGAGGATGAACGATGTGGCGTAAATACTCGGACTAAACTATATCGGTCCTCGATATTGGAGTGCCGTGCACAACTGAAGCACATGGTCATATGCGCCACTAGCCGGGAGTAGGGACACAATATTTTTTCGTTAGTTTTTATTCATTTTTTCGTTCAATAATCAAGGTGGTTGAACGATGTGTAGCTAGCTTCGTGTGTGTATTCTATTGATAGATACAGAGATGCCCGTGGAACAAATTTTGCGATCGTTTGCGGTATCGTTCATGTCCTGATTTTTTTTTCTCTCCATCGACTTTTATTCGAACAATCTTGATTGACTCGATGAAATTTAGAATGAGATAATATTTGTGCATAATATTAATGTGTAAATTGATGAACGAGCTTGCTTCTTGTGCCATTTTGATCCGGAATGATCTATATAGTAAATAGCATTTGTTGAAAGGAAAATGAAATCAACTTTTCGTGTGGTCACAATTTACGACAGCAATTACATTTATTAGGTTTGGTCATCATGCGAATTTCAGTGGTACATTTTTATCCATGAGTCCCAACTCATCGATATGCCGGAATGATACATGAAGGTTTTGATAGCTGTTGCTTACATCCATATAACCTCTATTGACATTAACGTTATCGCTATAACTAAATGCTGTCAAGTGAAGAGTGCGAATACTTTGCTCGGTAATGTTTAAAGTTTCTATTCGCGATTCAATTGCTGCTTATGAACCACCTGAATTGAATGTGGCTATTCCCAAGATATTTTTTCGTCAAGTTTTCATAAGAATTTTTTAATGCTCGAACTGTTTGTTCTTGATTATGGATGAGCATGAGATCTTCCGATATAAAAAATAAACAAAGTATATGTACTTTGTCCTCTTATGAGTCATTACGGAACAACTAAATTTTTTTTCCTCTCTCAACCGCATTTGATTTTAGATTGATGTATCACCATGAAATAAAATATCTCCATCGTTTGCGGTAAGGAAATTATGTCACTAAACTTGTGTTCCCATTTTGTCTCACTGAACTCTTTCCTCAGTACAAACGAGGGCGCTCGTCCGTGTTACCAAAAATTTCTAACGTTCCTATCGTCCGAAATGTATGCATCGATATAGGAAGAAAAAGAATTTTCTTCGGAAAAGTCTATTCATTCGCGTCATTGTTTTCAATGAAATGAAAAGATTTTTATGGTTAGAATTATGCACTCGCTACTCGTTTTGAACAAAAGTGATGGTCAGAATGTATCGAGAAATTTGAGGGACGATTCGTTTTCAATGAGTAGATATGGTAGGTAATCTATTGAAGAATTGAATTGGAAAATATTGATCTTATTTCACGGTATAGAAGGTGAGTAAAGTGGTGCAATACAAATTTATGTGCGTCATTATGTGTATTCATCACTTTCTCAAATATTACAATCACTTCCAACACATCTCGCAGAGTCGAACATAAGAAGTACAACTTCAAATTGAAAACTTTATATGCTACTTACTTACTCAACCAATTAGCTCTAATAATTGTCCATATTTATTCATTAATGATGATAGCGACTTGAATGATACCAAATTAACTCTCTGGCCAATTTGATTATCGTTTCTTGAGAAGGGAAAAATTTTCGATACTGTTATAGAATAATGTCGCCTTCAGATGAAATTTCATGCCAACAAAATTGTAGACAGTGGTCAGCACAGATATATGGGATATAACAACGAAAAATTGGTATGGATTGATCCACTGACACGTGAGATTGAAACCAACTATTGAATTCTTTCATGTAGTAGTTATGATAGATATCGTCCAATATATTCTTTCATTGTCAGAAAGTGTTATGAAAAGATAATCCATATTGGTATTTTATTTATCGCAGTGTATAATCCTATCTTTTCATACTGACGAGTTTAACGTATATCTGAAGTAGAACGAAAGTAGAAGATAGAAAGGATTCTTTTTGAAGTTTGTCCCTTTTTCCGATGTTACTATAAGTTCCAATTTGATATATACCGTCCATTACAATTTTTTCATTCTTCGTAATTTTGCGGTTGAAGATTAGAAAATATCATTCCAACGTGACAACACAGAGAAAAAAAATATCGCGCTCGTAGCGATCCAGCGGATCGCGAACAGACTATCGTGATTAATACAACACTATTTCATCGTTTTCACGATTCTATATACTCATAAGCTGTATACTATATTATCTTATAATAGCTTTATAAGTTATCGCTACCATCACAATACGTATATTGATATACACGAAACGCTATGAACAGACCATCACGATCTGAGTGTATCGTGAATTTGTCAATGCGTGTAGTGATCGTAAGGAAACGTTTCCTCGTTACAGCGAAACGTATCGTGATTATCGCGATACACGCTTCCAGCGCCAACACTCGTAACGCAGTCCCCAAGTTACTTAACTATTGACATTGAAATGATGTTTGGTTATTTAAATCATTAGAATGACGTAAAATAGATGTTATTATATTTTTTAATTGAAATATTATTTTGGTTCGCATGTTTAATAGATATATTGGTCTGTATATTAACCTCAAATCTTTAGGCATAATATTTACTGAAAAAAATTGATAATATACGTTATCTTTTTTTATATCGTGATAAACACGATGTGAAAGAGACTATAAAGACATCGGATCCACAGTCATAGCAATACAAATGTCTTACATCGCGATCCGTTCGTATCGCGATAATCACAATACAGTAGATGGAACATGTGCGTATATGAAGTATCGCCACATGCGTATCGTGGTGGTCACTATACTGTTTAGTGATGAGAGCGATATTTTTTTCTCCGTGAAGACCAACTAAAAATGCTAATCATTGAGTATCAATGCTGAAAATTGGTATGCAAATAAATGTCGTATTGAAAATGATTAATTTTCATCATTGAACACATTGATGTGGAACAAAGTTAACTGCAATGTATTATTTCATCAGAGAATGTAATTTTGTAGCTGAAAATTTCTCTTGGAGCTATGCATCTTATCACAGTTGCACATTTTACAGTGATATAGATTTGTAGACACAATTGTTATTAATGAATATAAAGTCTGGGATATAGGTTGAGGTCATATGCAAGTTCAATCGTGCCACAGTCCAATTGAAGAAAATAATGAACTGATGTATATACCGTCTCTATCGATAGTGCAATGTCTCGAACATTCGTTGTATAAATGAGAGGTGGGCCAGTCACCCCTGTTCACTCTCCCCACAGCTCGACGGGGCGGTCTGAAGGGCGAAATGAAATGGAGGGCGGCGGCGTAGCGGATTGAATAGTATATAGTAGTTGCCTGTTGAAAACGGGAAGCCACTCAAGAGAATTTATTTCACCATTCTTTCCCGTTCCCTAGAAAGAGCTCTTCATTTCTTATTTGTTCTCTCGTATATTTTTATCGTCTACACTTTGACTTTTCTCCGAATGTATATTAGAATTCTCAAATGAAAGGGAATTGAAGCGCCACACCTCGACAAATAACTTGCTCATTTAGATCGAACGGAATTTATTTCTCTACTTCAGTCATAGAATGTAATTTTCAATATACTCACGGAAATTAATTTTCTGCGAATTATCATCACTTTGATGTGTATATATCTTTCTCTTTTTTCATTCTCACTCAATGTAATAAATGAATTTATACTACAGTATTGGAGAATGGATGAAAAATTTTTCTCAGTTCTATCATCCTTTTTTTGTTCTTCACAAATCCAAACACTCGTGCTCACACTAAGCGCCGGATGACGCAACCATACATGATTTATGACAGTGTGAATACTGCGGGCCTTTTCATCACGTAACAGTTGTGGAAATCCGATATAATCTCGCTTCAGTGAGATTGAACGGGCGCAAATAAAGATAGAATGAATACAAATCGGAACACTATATGTGTATATAAAAGCAAAGAAAATGGGGAATGGAACTCGTTCGTCACACAAAAAATAAATTCCTTACACGCAGAAAGTTTTGGAAGTATCGGAGATATATCTTCGAACATTCGTCTTCTCATAACTGCATTCTGAATTTGCATACGATTTCCTATACACAACTTTTTGTATGATAACCATATTATATAAAACCTGGTGGTAATATTTTTATTTCTACAGCCGCCAGATCTTATTCGCGATGATATTTCATTCAGGGTATTTTTACGTCGCAAATCCGACTCGCACGAGAGTATTTGAAAAATCTCATGAAATTAATCATAAAATAATTTGAACATTCCTAATCGATAAACAACTCAATACGATGATGAACTTTCAAACTAATCTGTACATTGCAATTTCAATCATTTAGACAGATTGTCCAACATTTACGTTGATTTATAAACAAAATGAAAGGTTGCTTTCTATTAACGCCTATAATTACGATCCCAATTATAATTTATCAGTCCAGAATAATTTGTGAATTTTTTTCAAATGACAATTAATTTTAGAGAACCCTGTTAGAAGATAGAAAATAAAAAATTGGCCAACGATTTTTTGCCTGATTGTTGAACTACCACAATTCCCTAGATATCATTTCAATAGACAAGTTTGTTATCTTGAATTATTTTATCAAAAATTTGTCCATTAGATTCAACTGAAGTCAACACATTGAAGATGGACAATGCCAATCATCATCATTCCAATACATTAACACCGGCAGATAAACTACCATCTCCTACTGCACCATCGCCAACAGGTTATCGAGATTATAAACCACCAGCTGAGCTTCTGAACACTGGATACCATTCGAATATCACCCGGAACAGTGACAGCACACGAAGCAGTCCAAGAAGGGATGTTAACCGTGATGAAGGCGAAACTCATAAGGTTCATAAAACATAAAATAATCAATAATATTTTATATGTTGTGCTATTGATCAAAGATTCATTATATTGAATGCGAAGTATTATTACCGCACTTGGAATTTTTTCATCTGTTTCTCATTCTTCTTCTTATTTTCCATATTTGAGTTGAAGGGGGAATCTTTTGTGGAGATATTCAAGGCTGCGGTTCGCGCGTTCCTCCAAAGTTGGCAAGAGCGAGTATAGAATAATGATCGAGGATATGCGCGCACGTTCGTAGCCCCGGGTACGACCCCCAAGTCGTTCCTTTCCCTATCGCCCTTTCTCTCTCATTTTCTCAACAAGTTGCCCTTTCCCTCCTTCTTCCACCTCTTCCACTTCTTTCACAATTTTCTCATTCCTTTTCTTGAATTCCCCTCTCACGGTTATTCTTCGTCTCTTATTTGTTCTTTTTATTTATCCATCTTGTCTTCTACTTCATTCGGCCTCGCCTTGCTGTCTGACAACACTGCACCATCGTCAGCTTCTGCTTCTTCTCCTCCATCTTCTCCATCTTCTCCATCTTCTCTCATCTCTTCTCCTTCTTTTCGTTTTTTTTTTATTTTTTTTTCATCTATATTCACACAGACATGTAAATATATATAAATTCATACGTATATGTTTATATGTTTATATGTTTTTACATTCATATACTCACTTAGGCTTGTCGTCTATAATTTTATCCAGATTATGAATATTTGCAAGGGCGCCGCGCAGTCGGATTCTTTCTCTTACCTTTCTAATCGTTTCTTTTTCTATTTCAACTTCATATACTATATATATATGTTACATTTTGTTGGTGTGGAGACAAAGAGGGAGAGTGAGATGGTGTACCTGGCGCATAGAACCGGTAGGGGGTCTCTGGCTTATCGTCACGACAAGCCGGTTCTTGCGCTCTCTTCCATGCTCACAATTCTCGTGTGTTCCTTATAGGAATGCCATGCAGAGAGCTACCCTATTTCTACTGTCGTATAAGGGATAATTGCCATGGTCGAAGCGTAACAGAGAGTATAAGAGAAACAAAGAAAGTGAAAGATGGCAAGAAGAATTTCTCGTCTTGTATATCGCGTGACTGTAAGCAACAGTTCATACATTTTTTTTTCCATCCTGTCTTTATTTTCACATTTCATTTGATTTTTTGGTTGTTTTTGTACTCGCGGAAATGTACTCGCAATAATCGAAGCTGGACAGTTGTTTTGCTACTATGGAAAAATGGAAAATGTTAGAGCATTAAGTGAGAGAAAGTATTTGTTCTTCATCTAATTGAACAAATGAGGGAATTAATTAGAGAGGCTTTGATAATATATATTTATATATATCCGTGAGAAGATACGTTTATAAAATATAAATATTATTGTTGGTCATGGTGGACGCGTTGTGGCCCACCGGAATGTGATTAAGCACCGCTTAAAGATATCTTTCACGTACATATATGAGAGGCGCAGGCAAGTCTGTCTGGCCTTAAGCGCGCATCTGGTAGAGTTGCGTACCCGCATACAAATTGAGTTAGCGTCCTCGTGGTAACGTTGCTACTGCCATTGGCGCTCCTGCAGGGGGGGAAAATCAAACAGAGAAAACAAAAAAATAGAAAGTAAACTGAGAAAGTGACTCTAATGTTTATTATCGCATGATTAGATAGTGCATGTATAGAGCATTCATTCTCATCATATCACTGTTCATAGTCAAACAACTCAATATTTTTACTTACACAAGGGGGAAAAAAAATGAGTATTATGGCCCTTTATTTTTCATTAACTCAATGAATGTATGACAAAACTCGAATAAATTTTTCAGATATATTTCTATGAATTAAAATAAAAATGTTTTTCAATCTTCGTAGAATGAAAGTAAGAAAACATCAGAGCTTCAATTAATTTTCTGCACATAAGTCTCGACTCGTCGTCCATCTGTACAACTCTTAGGGGGCATTACGAGGCGCGTCGTAAATTGATTTAGACTCCACTCACTTCTGCTCGCAAAGAAAAAGGGTGGTATAAAAAAAAACATTAACAAGACATGCACCATCCGTCAAGTCTCGTTTCTTATATGTACGACAACGGGTTCAGAATACGTATATCATACACATATAAATATATATATATATATATATATAATATTATGCCGGCGTTTGACTTCTAGTACGTCCATCGACATGTTCATGGTGTTGCTTTTGCGCGGTGAGTATCTCCATTTGCAATGAAAAATATATGTACAGTCGATCTTCTTACCACGGCGAGAGATCATAAATTTTTATACATTTACGTAAGCAACCGCGTGCATTCAAGTGCACATTCATATACCTATATCTTTTTATCGTGTTGGCGCACGAGCGTGTGTAAGCGCGCGCGTATATTGAACAGACCGCAACGCGTCTTTCTGCATGCTCTCACGTAAACATGTCTCGCACTGATAGACCAACTATCCTTATCTCTATTACATTCAATGGAATGTTCATAATGCCAAACAACGCAAATGTATAAACATACATATGATGAAGCGCATTAAATTCGTAGAATTGACATAAAACAATGAATCAAACTTAAAAATACTTATACTAAGTTCAATTGGTAATGGAGTTATATCGAATTTTTATTTTTTTCTTTGTTTAATATTCGATATTTATTTTTTCTTTTTGTTGCGATGTTTCCAAAAGATTGGACCAAGTGCTGTGTAGTTTGATTTGCATACAAATGTTCACGACCTTGTGTCTAACCGCGGGTTGTCTCAGCTCGTGATAATACGCCAATATCTAATATACATACATGTATATATACAGATATATCTGCAGCGTTTGATTATTCATTTTTGCACTGCGAGGACCAGCGATAATTTCTCTCTGTCGCACTGGTGATCGCCTTGACACACTCGCGACGTTGGATACTATACATCTCAAGTACAAGTGCGCTATTGTTGGATTCACTGCTGGAATAACGTCGGAGTTCTTTATACAACATTCATACATGAATGACTCAAATGTTTATATATATATATACATGTGTGCATCTATTAATCAATTCAATTTCTCTTTTTTTTCATTTGTTTCTGTCACATGTTTAACTTTAATGTACTTGAAATTTGACTTGAACTATCAACTGTCCACTCAGTTTGTTCAGTCTAGGTAAATTATTTAATCAACCATTCGAGTTTCTTAATTGAATATACTTGTTGTTTGATCAATTTTCATCATTTGTTTCAAAAGCAATTGTAGGGATCATGAATGTTTAAGAGTTTTTTCGATGACACCTGTACTTCGGGGAAGTATGATGGTGATCCAAGGGGATTAAACCAGAGAAAATTCTGTTGTTACGCATTATGAACCGTGCACTGTTTCAATTAAAAATACACTGATTGTTTGATATTTGAATATTAATCTTTCGATTATTTGTGGATGATAATGAATATAAAAATGAAATAGGATTTTGAATGGTTAGATGTGTAACCAAAGTAACTAAATAATGGAGTACATTAATGGAGAGTACAAGAATGAGAATCACTGCACGTGAAAGACTCTCGGTAGCTCGCGTTCTGCTTCGTTCAGGCGGGCGCTCCTTCCTACTTTTATTCCAGCGCATTTGAGCTCGACCTTCGTCAGACGTAATGCGATCCCTTTTGCGTTATTCAGTGTGTACACATATATGCGATCAAATATAAGGAATAAACATGACCATATACCAATATGGAATGTAGTTGAGAATGTCGTGTATGATTGACAGATAATTTATTGAAATATATTCATATTGAGATACACTTTGTCGTTGAACTGTAGAACACATAGCGGCGCAAAAGACACCATCATCTCGACTTCCGGTTGTATCGTCGTGTGCAATGACAATGGGGTCAGTAACCGTCGTGTGTCAGGAAGCCACAAACTATATACCTAGACATATCGCATGGAGAGTTTCATCGCCATATGAAAAAAGAAAAAAAATATATTTATCATCAAGGACACTCATTGTGTGCAAAAATATTTCCAGGCAATGTATATTAAATTGAATACATTCACGCAGGTACACAATTGATGTAAACATTTCTCCATTATCGCAATACATATATTTTTATTCATGATGTCATATTAATTTTTGTCTTGATTAGAAAATATCTTCAAGTGAATGTGTTGAAATTTACAACTCTGTTACATCATTTATTTATTTTTATGATCGTACTTTGATCAAATTATTTTCTCGTATCCGCATGATGTTTAAAATTGCCGTGATGAAATTCTTTCTCATTAAATTATATTTGTGGAAAAAGAAACATGTCTCTGCTATTTGTTAAATTTTGGAAACTTGACTCCACAACAAAGACCATGTGAATTTTCTGTTTGATTATTTCTTGAATATCAATAGAAAATTGAAAATGCCTAAATCATACAACAAACGATGTTGAATGGTATGTGTATGATATAAAATGTATTAAAATGAGAGAATGCAACATTGAGTGGCATGTAATGCATAAAATCTTTCTTGTTAATCTGTGCTATCTTGGAAACACGTACGGCACGATTATGCAAAGGGAATCGGGCGTGTTAGACTGTTATTTTATAACAGCGTCTGTCATGGAACGGTTTCACATCATCATGTACATTATATGTTTGGAGCAGAACCTGAGTATAGAACGATCATTTTCATACATTTATGAGACTATTTTGATATGACAATTGCGCACCTTTGATGATCATTTGATCATAATCATCTGCCGTTGATAAACACGCAGTTGGTACGTTGCGTAAAATGCATATAAACAAAAAAATAGAATTCGATTATCCATTTAATTTGAGATAACTTTTTTCACGATCATTTATATTCAAATTCGATGCTATGTTCATTGTCATCATTCGAATATTCCGAGGAAAATTCTCATCAGTTTCTTTGTTAATACTAGTCAAACATTGACTTACGTCAGGTAAATTTATGTGACCTCAGCATATATATTCCTATGAAGTTCTTCTTTCTGTATACGTCTCCCCTCCAACTATTCATCATATTCCATTATAATTTAAATATAATTTGTGATTTTCGACCGTTGATTGAGTTTTCACTCGTATTTATTCCACTCCTCAACAAATATTTTCTGTTTAATCTTCTATTCGATGTTATGTAGTGTTTGTAACTTTTTTATGACCCTTGGCACACAGTACATAATGGGTAAATATATATATGCACCTGCCAAATGCACACACCTTGTGTCTTTGTTCTTTCATACATTGTTATTATCATAATTCACCGAGTAGGTATTGGAGACCACAGAAATATGAAGAAAAGAAGTTTGAACATAAACCTAAACATGCATACTTCTGTTTTTCACAACGAAATTAAATTGTCATTGGGCAATTATTTAATATATGCATTAATATATTTAGTTTCTTTTTCTTGCAATTGCAGACAATTCTTCTGGGTGACAGTGGAGTTGGGAAGACATCGTTGCTCGTACAATTCGACACCGGAAGTTTTCAAACGGGGAATTTCGCTGCAACAGTTGGCATTGGATTTACGGTAATGATAAAATTGAAGAAGATAGAAAATTCCTCACACTCACATGTCTTTTGTTCATATAATTGTTTATATATATATATACAAAATGTATATAGCAGCTAAAGTGGCTCAGGTATCACTCGCCGACAATGTGAGCGATGCATTTATTCATGAGAGATATCGTTTGTAATACGTACACTAATGCATAGTCTGTTTCATACGTCTACACAATACGCGTATATTAGAGGGTATTTGTAGTATATCCCACATCACGTGCATCCACTGTGCGCTTTCAAATCCGATCTCTTGTTGTTATATATTCATACAATATATAATATATATTCGCACCTATACGTGATATCCTTTCGTTGCGTCCGCCTGCAATTTTTCTCAAGCTCCCGAACAACAGTGTGATTTATTCAAAATCGCCGCATTCACGCCTATTCATTGCCCATATTTATACTCGAGAACATGAAATCGCCATACACTGAGGGTTTTTTTTATATTTCACTTCATTATATATTCGTTGAATTTAACCACATCAAATATACTTCATTTTTTTTTTTTTGAGTATATTAAATAAGTTTCTCGTTATCAGTTTTTGCTGCAATTTCTGCTATGAAATTTTCTTTCTTTTTTTTTTTTTTTGTAGTGAAATAAAGTTAGAATTGATGGATTCAACAGTCAGTAAGAGCTCCCATTAGTGGGGCTGAATGTTTTACTACGAAACAGTTTGAAATGATGGTAATAATATTTATTTTTGTTTGTCTTTCTGAAATCTGCGATTGACAATTATGTGTCGCATTTTTTCTCGCCTACGACTTATCTACTGTCCCTGTATGATAGTGTCAAATCGCTACTTATCAGCTGATTTCAATCGATGAACGTTTGGATATTATTCACTGGACGGCAGTTTTTGATTTTCCGTATTTATATTTTAGGATTTGGACACAGATTGAACTATTGTTTGTTGATAAACGAAATTCTTTGAAATTAAATTTATTTCTTGTCACCAAAAAAACGGAGTTTGATAGTTTATTTTTTGCGATATATTCGACGTCGATTATTCAACGACGGAAACTGTTCAAGTTTATATACTAAATGTATATACATAGACGCCGAATGGTCTAGGCCTGTCTCCCATATGCTTTTCATTATGTTTTCCTTTCACTTTACCTTTATGACGAAAAAACAAATGTATATATAGATTTTTTGATGGTGGGAATATATCTCGACCAATTTCGCTCACTTGAGCTCACATAAACGATAGATATACTGTGACGAATGAATATTTTGCAAGATTTCTTTCACATTATTTAACGGGATCAAAAAATAGAATTGACGACTTTGCTAACGCCCATTTATATAAATTGTCCAGCCCAATTTTGAATCATTCAATCAATCATAAATATTCTCTCCGTTTCAATGAATAAATACAACTCTTGCATCACTATACAACAACAAACCGTTATAACATGATGGACAATGTACCGCAAATTCATTAGTGGTGAACGCAAATGGATATTCAGATATAATATTTATGTTTAGTTTTCAATTAACGAATCGATTGCATATGTTTCATATAATTCCCATCATGAAATGAATAGGCAGCTAACAATATTCTTCAGTTAAACTATCTGATGGATTATTTCCAAGCAATTATTGAAACAAATCAAATATCTGCTTATATTTATAAATGTTTCAACCGCACACACAAACAGTTTGAACTTTCTACATGACTTATCGGTCGTTTTCACTGCAACGTCATTCGCACAAATACCGTTCCATGACACGTGAATGTACTTTGTTGGTTACGATGAGAAAATATAACTGTATTTAGTTTTCATTTATAGAATATTTTGTCTAGATTGTAATTCATGGGAAAAAAATAAGGGGGAAATAAATTATACGATTCTTCATTATAAAGTGATTTGATCATCCGGTATTTCTTGAGGTATAAATTCAACATGGAACAATAACTCATCGACAAAACGAACAAGGGTCAATTTTATTCAAATATTTCATCATCTTCATCGTCTGCATCTGAAGGGCAGATGCATAAAACCAATATTTTCAAGCTTTTGAAGAATCAGGTGTTTTTTTTCGATAGTTTGAGAATACTTCAGAGGTTATAAGTCAATAAAATTGATGGAATGGAAAGCGAAAAAATGGATGAAAACAAGAAGTTGAATATATAAGAAAAACTATAATGGGAAGAGTGGCAAGAAAGGGGTCGAGATGGTAATAAATGAATAACGTCTGACAGTAGCAAATACCGTTAGACTCCTCCTTATTTATCCTTTTTAGTTAGTAATGTGGGTATCATCAGGCCACACTGGAAGGTCCCGTCTCTTTATACATAAAAGAAATGACGGTATGCATATACACAGTTGGATAGTGAAGTGGAAACAGACTCGTATCAAGATAGTTCTATAGTCAGATAGAAAATTGATATCTCACTCCACCCACAGGCAAATATAATCAATTGTGGATTAATCCTATAAGCCCTATAATTGAATTTTTCTGTGCAAACAAATTTGTTCTAGAATGAGTTAAATCATGATTGATTTTTCACAAGTGATTTATTATTTGAAATAATTATGAACGCAGTGATTTGGTTGAGGATCGAATATAGATTTGTCATCATAACGAAAAAGATCGAGAAGTATGTCACTATTTCAAATTAATTTGGTACACTCAGAGTTCCGTTGTGAACATTTTTCGGTATTAATTTATGAAATATTTTAAAAGTTATCCGGGACAAAATGGAATTTTCTATGAGGCTAACTTGAGTCTATTGATTTTATGGATATCTTAATCCAAGTTGAAGTTGATAGAGTTCGTTTTGCCAGCTTAAGCTGATAATTATTCATATTCATTAAGTCTCTCCGGCATTGGTGGATAACGATTTCGTGATAGAAAAACCGCAAATGTTTCATTTCAATTAATTTTTGAATACCATTATTAGATGGGTTCAATCACACACTCTTGTACACTTCCCTTTCTGGTATTACATTTATGCAAAATCATTTACTGGAATCCAATCTGGATAGACCAATATTTAGTTTTCGTATTTATTCCGAATCGAATAAAATAATACCTATTTTGATTATGCATTTAAAATGAAGGTCATGGAAAAATATTTAAAGTCAGATTAAATCTCGTAAGAGAAAGAATTAAGCGATAAAAAAATGTGTCATGCATAGACGTGATTTGATGTTGATATGTCAGTATTAAACAATGATATGTCGGTCGCATGACACCAGACGATTACACGCGTTGGGCTGGCTTGATTCTCATATCCGCATGCATCTCTCATTTTTTTCCGCTCCCCCTGTCTCACTTACACCCACCCTCTCTTCTCTTTCCCCTCACGCCCTTTTGATTCAACTGCACAAATACGCGATATGCTTTTGTTCAACGCCACCATATTACATATATCGCCCTCTTCCCTGACGCAGTCCTGAAATTACTTTCACCGGAGTGAAACCAGGCTAAACCAATGAATTATCCCTGAATCCAGTAGGTACTCTCTTGCACACACACTAAATATCTATACAAATGAGATACAGGCATACATATATATATATATGTGTATAGATAAATTTTTTTCTTAATTGGATGCGCGCATCAGGGTCTTGTAATGGCGGTTTGGAAACGGCTGCCGCACGCGGCGGGTGAGAGTTTCACTGTGTGTGTGTGCGTGTTTATAGGTGTGTGTGTGTGTGTAGGGCTCGGGGCGCCCCTATATGTTTTCTATATTACGCATGATGCGGTTGAGGGCAACAGTGAGGGGTGAACCCGTGCGCATATCTAGTGACGGGTTTGAACCCGCATTTAAATTCGCAAATTTTATCAACCATTTTTTTATTAACTTTTCTAAATTTATGGAAGTTTCGTCTACCATTCGTCCCTATCATATCGAACATATTTTCTCTCTATCTGATGTGAAAAAAGATTAAAAGGTGTTGTGTGATTGATTTATGCATATAGTCAAGAGATTTGAATCGAATAAATACTCAAAGACTCTATCCACGAGAGAGGGGTTTAGCTCATAAACTCCGGCTTCCAGAGCACTTGCTGTGGGGCACCCACAGCTACAAAGCTTTTACTACATCACGTGTATATATATATATATATATATTCATCTTTCTATCGATTTAGCCGAAAAAAAGTGTGCTTTTATGTATTGCAATCATAACAAAAATTTCCTTTCAACTTCTTCGAATTGACTTTGACTGAATTCATAAAGTCATTCCGATATTTAACTAGAAAAGAAGTAAAAGAGTCACAATCCATTGGGGAATTTGATGTTTGGTATTATGCACTGAAGAACAGGATAGGGGACAGACATATTGTACTGCTTTACATGTCAATCGACAAGGTATGCAACACGCGAGCTCATCATTATTTTCATATACATCAAATATATGTCATGTTTCGGTCATGTTTGAAGAATGTGCAGGTGAACTTGTTAATTTATTTGACATTATGGTATAATGATGGATATATGTACATATACATATTTATCTTTTGACAACCATAAATGAATATTCGTGAAAATTATTTTCCGAATTTCCACAATGAAAAACAATAAATGATATATTGATGCAACGACACTGTAACTATCTCTTCAATATGAATTACCTATGAATCAACAGATATATGAGTTCCGACATTTATAACAGAGATGAGTTGCCCACTGGTTCTATTTATCTTCTCTGATCAAAATATTGAATTTGCGTTGGCATTAGCTTTAGTACCCATTTACGAATATGATAGTTCACTTGGAGAATCGTCGGATTATACAGAAGTAGAGATGCACAAACACGCGAGGAAGTTGTTAGAGTTGGAAGTGATTGAATATATAAATGGATCTCTGTTTGCGTGGATGTGAATGTAAATTTTCTCTCTTATTTGCACAAACCGATGGTGAAACGAACCATATCGTTTTCAACATTTGCCGCACAATTTTAATGCGATATAAACTTTTTATGTTGAAGCAGAAAACTAGAAAAAATAACTTCGTATCGGGAAGTTGAAAAATAATTGAAAAAACAAAAGTAACATCTGACAAATGGTGAATACCTGTTGCTATTGCACAATGACTAACATATATCCGGGAGGAAGAGCGCGTGAAGAACAGAGAAATGAGGGCAGGATATAGCATGATAGATTGCGGAAGATCAAGAGGGATCGAGAGAGGGCAAGAAAAAGGAAGAAATAGTGAATCAGAGCGAGCAACACTGTGTATTGAAATAGAGAGAAAGGTTCGATTGTTGTTGCGCCTGCGCGAATTGGCACGCGCGCGTCTCCATAGCATCCGTTCCCCCGCTCGTTACAAACTGAAGCGCGCGGGGACATAACAGACTCTAACACTCTGCTTCTCTGTCTAATGCATGCATATATGTGTACCAGAGCGGCAATAGACCCCCTGCTGTGTCTCGACGAGCGCCGCTGCTTTCAGGTGGTAGAGCGGATAAGGGTAGGAATACACCCTCTACTCTCGTCTCCACTCATCACGCAGTCCGGACAGTTTCTTCGGACTTTGCGCCTCGAGGGTGCTCAGTGACATTTACTTTATAAATCTACACCTCTACTTATTTATGTAACGTCTAATTGTGTTGAGTGCGTGATTGAAAAAAATACGAAAGTTATTTGAAAGTTTAGAAAGTTATCGACGGTTTATCAATGTGTTTCTATACAATATCTGTCACTTGAATCGTTGTGATGAATATTCATCAAACAAAGAGTTTGAAAATAATAAAATTAGCTCAATTAGTTTTGTGCAAATCTTCAGCATGTACGTATGTATCAATAATTAAGGATACATGTGGACTATGTATTTTGCTTGTTATAATTTACGAATTCGCGTAATGCATGAGTGTACATACCGTAGTCAGTCTAGTAACGTTATTTTTGATACGGCAGTTTTTTTTTGCTTTGAAAATTTGACATTCAATAGATATATTCTTCACTGAAAGATCAACTGTAGATAGATATGCGAGTTGTGAGGGTTAACCCTTCGTATCGCACCGTTCGAATATCATAGTCCTCTATTTTAAACACGCCGGAAGGTTTTATCTACAAAACCCCTGCGGTTTGTGCTGATTCAACCCCTTTTCCCTTATCACTACTGTCCACTGATATACCTATATTTCACGTCCGATTTTATGTATTCCCAGAACGATAATTCATTTTATTGATCAAAAATAAATTCATTTTGAAAAATTGGAAAAATAGAACATTATAGCCAAAAATTAACCCGCATATCTAAATATATTTTAATTCTCAATCTATTTATAGAAGCATTAAACGAGATATGATGGGGCAATTATTTTAAAATCACAATCATATTGTAAATGAAAAATAATGAAAGAAAAATAATTTCATTTGCGTGCCTTCAATATAAATTCCAAGTGGTTGAATGAAAACAATTATAATTTATCGCTGTATCTAATTGTACAGTGGCATATTGAACACACAAATGCGGAAAGTCGGAAGACATTTATAAAGCGAGGAATAGTGAGGGTGCGAAAAAACTGATAGCATAAATGCAGAACAAAATGTATTTATCCATATTTAATATCGGCGATTAACAAGAGAATCTGTCGACCTAGCACAGTACGTTTAATAATCGCGTGTTTATGCCTGCAAGCTATGTGTGCTGCTTTATTGACGCGTGTGGTACGCACACAAGTCCACACGCGGATTAATATCAACAAGTATATGCGTACACATCTACATATCTATATTAGTGTTTGCTCCAAGAGTATACCGCGGAGCAACGTATGAGGGAGGCAAACTCATTCGCATATTCTGGATAGATAGGCTCTACACTCACGCATACTTTTGTATATTCACATATGTTGTATACAACTCAGTGACATCCTACAAATATTTTCATCCTGCTGACTATATTGAGGTACCCAAAATAAACTCCAAACTATTCACTCAACTATGGAAAAATTAATTCATTTTTAATTAAATGAAAATCATTTGAATTTCCCACTTCTTGTTTTTTCTTGCATTTTGTAATTATGCTGAGAGATGGTAAACAAACGTAGTCACAGAATATCGAATCGTTTCTTTACGAAAAAAATTAATGTATAATACAGAAGAATCGTAAAATATATTTGGAAATAATTATCACCCGATGGAGCCACTTTGCCCCCACCGCAAATTCGGAATCGACATCAATGATGCATAAAAAATCTCATACCGTTTTTCTTCCATTACTGAACACACACTCATACAAATATACGCATCATATCTTTATGTAATAGTCTATTTTGTTTATAACACACGGAAACACTAGGTCTAACTATAATAACCACTAATCTAGACTATATTTAATGTATCAGAGATGCCTGGAGAAAATTACGTCAGAGGTGATATACTAAACCGCTGCAAGCGATTATTGCATCATATATCATGTTGATATGGAAACATATATAGACACATATGTTGCAGGCTAGATGTATGAAACGTCAGCAGTGCATCTTTTGAACAAGAAATTAGATTTAACTGAATTAGGAAGCACCCAGCGATGAACAGAAGATACTTAAGCTTCATAACACGTCATCATATTTATGTCATATAACAATAGTTTCAGCTGCACCACAGACAATCCATATATATATCGAGAAGCACTCTGTTACGGCAGTATAGATGATACGTAGTATGTGTGGATTACCCACCCTCGCAATTGGTTCGGGAACGGTGTGATCGATACATCTCACATCTAAACTGGAATGTTCGTGAGATATATCACACTAGAAATTAGTATTGTGCTTGTCTCAATCTATTGTATGATTATACAGAGTTTCATTGACAGATCCATTTCATGTTTGTGACAATGGAATAGAAAAAAAAAACAAAATAAATAATCGCAAATTTTATGACGTGGAACACATTTTTTTTTCTGCTTGTTTTATTACTTAATTTATGAGAATGGTAATAAACAGAAAAAGAAATCATACTAGAGCGATTTTCATACTTATTTTTTCTTCTTTATCGACACACCTTCATTCTGCATGAGTGTCGTAAAACAATAAGTAATAAAATGCGATAACATCTCATTTTATATTAGATCGTCGCAGCGCGACGTGTTGTAGCTAAAGTAATACAGTTCATGTTAATATATGCCATGACATTATTCTTTTAATTTTTCTATTATATCATCATTTTGATGATGAATGTATAATTTCGTCCATTATTTACACCAACGATATCAATAATAGTCGAGAACATATACAACGAATCAACGGAAGTGGTTTAAAAAAAAGAATATTTCTATTTCTCTTTCATAACACGTGATCATTTCCGCCTCAACTTTATCACTATTTCCGTTGCAAAGTTTTAATGAACCAGTTTGTCCTCATTTATGCGCACTCACGCGCAGTCATCGCGAATCTTTGAGCACAATCGAACCGTTACATAGGTATCAATATTTCATTAATATATGTGGCACTTTTTTCTTCTATACTACTATTGATTTGGTAAATGTGTGCCACCTCGTGAATTATAGTGCAATCGAGTAGCATCTAACGTTCTCAGTTACGTCTGCGACATTGCAAAATTGAATTCTTCAATCTCATCTTTTGATCCTCGCAATATTTAATTTCATTATTTTTTCACTTTTCGCGCCGGTATATCGAATTCTCTGAAACATGTTAGTGATATTCGAACAGAAATTTATTCTTTGTCTTGCGTGAGGGTAAAAGCTATGAAAATAAAATGATTTCTTCGGAAAATAATGATCTTTTCCGGATGCCTAGACAGTCTGTGTAAAAAGGGAAATATCCCCCAAAAAGTTGAGCAAAAATGTTGATGTAAACATTTGGAAATTATGTGATAAACTTATGTCTTGCGATGTTGGCAGAAGCATTAGGGCTATGTATGAAGCACATCAGGGAAATATATCCACAGTAAATAATAGTTGAGTGTGGAAAAGAGATATCACATGATATGAAGGGAATCTTCGGCAGTAGGATAAGTAAAGAGGAAAATTAAGTCATTGACATGGAAAATTATTTTACATCATATTTTTACGTAATTTCGTGGCCTGGAAATGATTTGAATTTAAAATTGGACTGTTCAACAGTTTGAGAGGTACTCCGTCGTATATAATAATATGCGCAAATGAAAGAAATGAGAAATATTTTTCCCATCATATATAGAACGATGATAAACACAGAAAAAAAATGGCGGGTTTCCCTTTACTAGCACAAGTACATAATTGCTATGCCGTTATATAAAATTCTATTTTTCGATCACTGACGAAATTCTTATATAAATATAGAAGAAATTACTGTAACATATACGAACTTTGTCAACATTATAGACGAGTTTCTTTCAAGTTGACATAAGACTCATCTTTATGATTACACAAGGATTTCCCCTATATTAATGCAGGAATAATTCGTATGTGGACATAGGGGTTGTTTCTATGTTAACGTAAAGAAAGCTGCTATATAATATTTGAAGTTCTGAAGGACGCAGGAAAATACGAGTATGAGATTCTTAACATTATGAATACTCTTTTGAGTAAAATTAAACTGATTGATCTTCAGAGCGGTTCACCATATTCATCAGATTGCGACAAAAAAACACCAATTGTTCATACATTTCACTATTCATGTAAATAAAATTAATTAAATGCATGCTGATAGCGAAGAGAGTAAAGTTTTTATCAATTTCATTTATGTAGGAATAATACCTATGTTTACATAGAATTATTTCCATACTGATGAAGCAAAAAAAAACCTATTTTAACGAAGGTAAAATCACCGTCCAACAGGGGGAGAAATATCCAATTTTTTGTCTCCATGTAGGAGAAAAAAAATATGCTTGAAAACTTTTATTCGTCCCAATTTTTTTCGCAGCATTATATATCTATATATATGTTCTTTTGCACATAGGCATGATGATACATACATGTATATATGACCCTTTGGCGTGTACGCTCGTTTTCCCCCACGTGGACTACCATCAGGAATGGAATCTATTGACTCTCGGATGACCTACCGCCAATGACAATAACGACATATATTCAAAACTCTATAGGGATTTCATAATTTAGGATGAATTTCATTTTTCAATTAATGAAAAGATTGAAAATTCGATTTCCCTTTCTTTAATTTCGAATACATAGGAAGAATAATGAGCTAAAAATGTTTCCCATTATTTATAATATAATGTTGTCTTTTTTTTCCGGGAACGTTGAATAGTCGGTATGTCTTTGTGCGCACACAAGACATGATTAACGTCGGCAAGGATCGTAGGGTGATCCATCAGGCGGCCGAAACACGCGCGTGAGAGCAAATGGTACGGCATTTCTCGTCGACGGTCCGGCTTTGCAACTCTATATCTTGCTGTGTATATACATATATATATAAACATGCCATTCTCATTTACCGTCACACCTCTCAATCATGCTGTGTATATATCTATACATATGGATAAACCGCTTGAGCTAAAGAGTATCATTCTGTATAGTGCATCGAATTCAAGTCTCGAATTAACTTTGCTTTTTTTTCAACGCTTAAAAAAATTCCATCCGATACTCTGAGTATTATGAACCTGCCAATTGGGAATCAATATTCGTACACCTCAATATATCTCTTTATATCTTGTCAAAGATGCTTCAATTGCTCGAATAATTTTACAAAGCTTTCATACAATACGTATTTGTAATTGTGCACATAAAAATATATAGCTACACTTTGGATAACAACTTTGGAAGTACAGGGAGTATAATTTTGTGTACAACCCCTCTCAACTTCCTGCTGATACCAATCTTATTTATGCGAAGGTGAGATTTGTGAAGAAGCTTGAGGAATATTCACAATATTTTTAAGCGGTTCTTTAAAAAATTTGCTGATACATAATGAATACGTTTTCAGCATAGTTATTGCAGTAGAAAGTATCATATTGAATGTTAGATAGATGATTCTGTATATTGCAATTTATTCTTTAATCAAAAGTTTCATAAAATACCTCAGATTTTGATCGTGGAGGAAATTATCAAGAGATAAACTTTCTTAATCGAACGCGCCCATAAAATTGTCATATGAAAATTTATGCTCACATTTCATAATTAGTTTGTGGAGGATGAATAAACGCGAATGTAGCCGACTGTTTATTGTTTCACTATTGAAAAAAATGCGTTCGAATTTGTTTGAACAATTGCCCACATTCATAACTTTGCAAATTAAATGCTATGCATTGGAAAATAATTTCTACTGATTTTTTTTACTTACCACCATTTCGCGCATGATTGAAGATGAATATCTGATTAAATTCATTTTTCTTTCTTGTCATATTTATGGCGAGAATTCCACCCTCTTATTCCTATTATTCTTCGTTTCTTCGTCTTTTTTTTTTGAAGTACTTCCCAGTAATTTCCTCCACCGACAGGAAAGAAGCAAAAAGTTAGAACTGTCGAAGCAGCTTATTTATGAAGATTGTGTTGGAGGAAGTGACGAGGGTGCGGTTTTCTCAGTTCCCAAGAATCGTTCGTGATAAAGAAACGATGAAGCAAATTTCAAATTGCGTTTACTCGCCAGACGAGAATAGTGGACACTTTACGACCGATTCTTCATTTATTTCTAATGGTCCTTCTTAATGTACACAGATTACTGAGTAACACATAATATATAACTACACAAATAATCCAAACGTGATGGCATTGTTCTTAGAAAAAAACGGCGTTTATATAACATCGCGATTGTTAGTTGTTAGAATGAACTCGCACCGATGTATGTGTATGTGTATACTTCATATACATATATAGATATTTAACGTTGAATCCTCGAGGGTAAAACCGCAGCGTTACACACAAAAGAAATGAGCCATTGCATATCTTGACATGCGTGTATGGCGTGGTGGAAACACAAGGGGTAGGATATAATAAAGTCGAGTTGCTGCAAGGCACTTTTGCTTGATGAGAAAACATGAGATAATTGCGATTAATGTTAAAATGCAACAGCTACTGAACATATGCTGCGAAACTTCTCCGAGAAGAAAAACTGTAAAATCAGAGTATGCATATATCATTCATTTAGAAATTTACATGAGGGATATCTATGTGATGACGGACAGTTACATTATTACTCGAAATCAGATATGGTCGATGGATCGGATTCATTCAAATTGATTGTTGATTTGTTGCATGCTGGAATATTTTATTCACTCAGGTTACGTTTCGGTTCAAAACATTTTTGATGCGTCATGAAGACTCAAGTGAAATATTACGAGAATTTTACCTTGCAAGAGTATTAATACAATATTTGTCACGATCACTACGTCGTAAGATGAAAAGTAGCATTGGGAGTTGGTTACATTGTTAAAGTTTTGAAAACAAAAGTGAATTACTGACCTGGCGTAATAGGCAAAAGTGTTAAAAAATGATGAATAGAGAAAATTATTCTTCATACCATATTTGCGGATTTACTGTCCATCACATATCCATGTATGGAACTTCATAGAGTTCATTGGTGTATTAATTGTAAACAAATGTCAATAAGTAAAATGTCGAAAAAGAAAAAAAAATCAAATGTCTTGACCAGAAAAACAAAAATATTGTATCGATACAACAGAGAAAAGTGTGTAGTTAAGATATGTAGTTTTGTTGGAATTTCGTCATGGGCATAGAAATATGACGAGGGGATTTAGAAGAGCCAAAGTCAAGCCTTTGTCGCGTTTTCTTTGCATATGAGTGAACACATATGGAATGGCGAGGGTGAAGAGGATATGGAGGGGTCGTCGTATAGTTCTGCCTGTGTGTGATTCGATACCCAGAGTCCGTTCGACAAACAATTTCCTCCGGCTTTTTTTGCACAAGTATATGCCACTTAATATACATATATGTATATATATACGAGAAAAGCCCTTGGGATGTAGTTTGGCATTCCCCTTTCACCATTTATTTTGACGCTATTACGTGCTTAGAAGGGTGCGGTACATCCCCGTGTTTGCAGGAGAATTTAACGTAGTTATAACCATGGCATAAATAATATATATTTCAAACTTTATTTTTTATTATTCATTGAAAGTTTTTCAAAATTTTATATTTCAACATCGATATTCAGATGAACAGATGTTTACGAAAAATTATGTTATACAGCAGAGCTTACGTGTATTGAACATTCTGATGTTATTATGATTTTTGCTGCGATTAACACAAACATCACTTTGTATTCAACAAAACGTGTGTAATATATATTGATAGACGTTAACAATGTAGCAAATACTACACTCAAAACTTTCTTGCATCACTAAGTAAAAGAGGGCATGTGCTTTTATATATATTTGCATGTATGCATATAAATTCACAACTGTATATATGTTATGGTGTATATTTGAAAATGAAGTTACTTTGCGAATGGGGAGCTTTTCGCTTTTACCGATAGAACTCATACAATATAGTTACAAAGCTTTCACAATCAAAATTCAATAACAGCTTCTCAGTATAATTATAGTTATGCAAAGGGACTGTTACGAGAAATCAAAGGCTGTGTTTTTTTTTGCAAACAGCCTCTTCATAAATAAGTAATCGCCAATTTTGCGACGTTTTACAATTTACTTCCGTGAAGAACATTTACGAACGTTAATTCACAACAGCAAAATAAAGTATTCAGAAAGAATTTTTAATTATTATAGCATGAGGACAAACGAAATATATTTATTTTTAATTATGTATTTAGAATAAATGACTTCCCGTTATATCTCTGAGGAAGAAAATTAATTATAATTGTGAGTAAGCTATTCGTATACTTCCATTTGTGTTCAACATGAAGCAGTAGAATGTACTATGGGTTTGATGGCGGAGTGGTTATGAGCGTTGATTTTTGTTTCTACCACCAGGCAGCAAAGTGAGTTCGAGTCCCGCTTGACACTTGTGTATTACTCTCTTTATACTTTTCCCACCCGCCATTTTTTCTCACACTGTGATGATGAAATAATCGTTGCTTGAGATTGACATTGATTATACAGGATGAAAAATCGTATTGATTTGAAGTCCGCGTCAATCGGTGAAGCGCAATGTCATAGTTACTCTGAGTGTGCCCTATATTTTCTTCTTTTCTGTGGAAAAAAAATATCGAAAAGTTCTGATAATACTCCAGTATTTTTTATAAAGACACAGAAAAATTTCTAAAACAAAAATTTAATATCTATAATACCGACATTGTATGCATAAATATTATTCATCTATTATATAAAACCCCTGAAATATTTTATTACTACACATAACACCACACGTTGTTTTCCATTTTACAATATAAAATAGTCCAACTCTGATTTCTATCCCTAAAAAGTCTTAAAGCTTTTGATTATTCACGTGGTTATAACTGATTATACATGTGCAACGTGGAGAAGGGTGAGATAAATAGAATAGGAAGAGGAAGGAAGCGTAAACTCTTGTCACGACGCCGCGAGTATTGACCAACATGTATATATCTAATTACTCCGCGCACGTTTCTTCTGCTGCAATCAGCACGTTAATTAGCATGTTAATTACCAGCTCATATTCACCAACTACTAAACAATGTTCTAACGGACTTGAGACTTATGCTATATGAACAAAACAAACACGCAAGCGTTCACATGTATATATATTTTCAATAGCCTGAGGTAGTCTGGTATATATCGTGACTGTTTTGTCGAGGCTATTTAATCGCTCCCATACCTTCCGTCCGACTATATTCATTGTAATTGTTAATGACTCACTCGGCAATCTAAATATATATATATATATATATATATATATATATAGGCGCCTATGTGTGTGTGTTGTACAGCAACCAATAGCACGCTCTTCTTAAAAGGGCGTGATTAATTTTCATAATGGCGGAGTAGACCTCATGTTAATTATTACTCTTTCCGACCCATACCAAAGTATATGAAAAGATAAAAAAAATCGGTGAGTCAAGAGGACGAAGATGCCACTTTTATCCAGTCCAAAGCACTGCAGTATTCAGTTTTGCCATTGAATTCGAAAATTTCTTCAACATTTACGTGCGACATATACACACGCATATATATGTATGTATATGAACATATAAGTTATCTACATACGAGGATAGAAAAAATGGGAGAAAATATAGAAAAATGTTCAATGAAATATAAGCGAACGAAAAGAATTTGCTGGTGGGTTAATTCCCGTAGTATCTTTAATTACATCCTTCGGCCTTTTTTTTCTTATGTCTTTATCGATTTTCTACATTGTTGAGTTGCAAGAGACCATTATTCTATTATGAAGTGCAAGACGTTTTTCTGCTTTTTTTTCCCTTCTTTGATACACTGGAAACAACATCACGCTGAAGACTTATTAGCTATAGGTTTTGTTTCCCAGCTACTTAATGAGTGTATGACATTGTGTCCCCAACTGATGTACAGGATGTATTTAAACTGATTATCGTTTCGAATGAGACAATGATTGTTTATTAATTTTTGCGACTGATGAATCATAACTATGAAGAAGACAGTAGAACGATATGAATATGCAATTTATACGTAGATTTTTATTACAATAAAATTTCCTTCAAATTCGTATATATTCCTCTGGTATTTAACAATATGTGATGCAAGCAACTGTACGCCGCTCGGTTGTGACTGCCATGAGTCACGTGACAAGATGGTGTCAGTGGCCGAGCACAAAGTAGTGAGAACGGTTAACTGCTTGTCCCAGCAAAGCTCCACTCGATGTATATTGTACGTATACGTTTCTTTGGTCAGGGTGCGCCACTAGTCGGGTCGTTGTTCAGTTTATGTCTATACACAGCCTCTCAATTCTTCATTAGCTTCAACCTTCTTCACATGCCGCAACCGTCTCTCCATCCTTCTCTATACCACCTCCTTCTTTTCTTCTCGATCTTCATCAGCGTTGTCTCTCCTTTTCGCGTGGGTGGACCCTCAAATCGGTGGGATGGCCGTGCCACAAGCTCTTCCAAAATTAACCTATTCGTCTCTCTTCAATTTTACCTCACCTTTCAACTTCTCTTGACACGTCATCTTCTTATATAATTTTTTTTCTCCTCGTGATCAACTTGCAGAAGTTTACAGATCATGTATTTTCTCAGTTATATTCTAAACATGCCGACCAACATTTATTTTCACTTGCTCCAACCAACACACTTCCACCTTTATTCTTTTGCGGTGATATCTGCCAAGGACAGCACTCTCTCATTCCCTTATATCCCGCTCCGTCACGCACACACTCTTTCTCCCACTCATACTTCTCCCTTAATAGCTCTCGCTTTTCCTCCTATCCCTTAGTTGTTTACCTGTTCTCACACATTTTCCAAACAGTTTGACATATTAGTAATTGTTTTCGCTCCATTTGACCTCGTGTCAAGCAAGAATTATTCGATTTCTATAGTAAACAAACTTTTCCAGCTGTGCAAATGCATGTCAGAATATTTTGTAATCATTCTATTCTACTATTCTTTTTCTCAAGTTTACCGTTAATAATACGTAAAATTTTTCAGAAAAAAGCCATTTAATGACAATTCGAATTTGACATTGGGAAAGTGAATAAATTTGAAGAAAAGGAAAGGAAAGGGATTGAGATTGAATTAATTTGAAAATATGAACTCGTTGACGATTTTCACACTCTTTGATCTTTGTGTGAAGTAACTTGTCGTATAGCAAGCATATATATATATATGTTGATGGAGTTGAGTGACCTCATACGACGAGTAAGTTAAGGATAACGTACAACGACAACAACGAGGAGTGGCCGAGAAGAAGAAGAGCAAATTGGTGCTCCTGGTATTAGGAGTACATAAAGGCAATAGAGGAAGTGAAACGTGGCGTGCGCGCCTGGGTCACAAGTCCTTCGACCCACGTCGCGGATTGGACAGTGTCCGATACCGGTGCGGCCTCACGGGGCCCGACTTACCCCACCATTTTACCTGGTACATCTGGTGGAGTGGTGGGACGGAGTATGTCGGGCCAGACGCGACGCCAGTCGTCCCACGATAGTCCCAACTCGCCTCAGGCCCCACCCGAGGCACAAGAACTCTACTTCAAGGTCTTTATTTTATCCCCTGATACAAAATACATATATTATTTCAACCTTTCTAATTTAAGCATCACGTTCCGAAGTGACATGTAAATTTGTTCAATTTCATCGGAGTAGACTATCTTATTTTATAGTTCCACTTTGAAATTTCCATCATACGCCAAGTCTATTCAATTTTTATTTTATTATGAACTTTTCATTAAACTATTTTGCTTCTCCTTACTTTTTATTGTGTTCAATATGTAGATGTTTTATTTTTTGTTTTTTTTTCGTATCATGCATGTTCATAATGATTCTCAATACGAAATTTGCTGATGATATTATTGCGGGAAATGTGGATGCTCCGTGTTTGTCATGAATCTACTTCATAGTCAACTCTGAGTACAAAGAACAGATTGGCATTTATCATTGGCTGGTGGATCTGTTTCTACAAAACTCACTTTATGTAAAAAAATACGTTCTCCTGTCTTATATGAGCGATGATCTCATGATCTCAACTGTTCTCCCCTGTTTTCTTCATTCTGTTCGAATCCATTTGCATTTAATGAAAAGTCCAATTTGCCCAGAAGTTTCGCGCGTCCATTTTCAACTGAGGTTCAGACCATATTCGATTAGTGTAAATAATTATAGGCAATAAATTGGTTTAGATTGAGCGATAATTGCATAAGAGGCATTTATCTTAACCGATTTATAGAAATTCGATCTATTTACTCTTTTTTTTATATAAAAGCAAATAAATGAATCAACCAGGTGATGCTGTTGGGCGATAGTGGTGTGGGCAAGACATGTCTGCTAACGAGATTTCGGGATGGTCGTTTTCTCTCTGGGAATCACATAAGTACCGTTGGCATCGATTTTAGGGTGAGCATGAAAAATGAGGATATGGAAAAAAAAAAAGATGTGAATAAATGCATTGCTTATAAAAATGTCGTTTGTGTCATTGAATCGATTCCTACCATTGAAAGTGTCAACTCATTAATTAATATTTTAAACATTATTTATTCAATCATATGACGAGAAGTGAGTCAATCAAATATATAAGAAGAAAGGTGTACATAAGTATGTATAAATATATTTATATTGCAGAATAAAATCGTTACTGTGGGTGACACGAGGATTAAACTTCAAATATGGGACACGGCTGGCCAAGAAAGATTTCGTAGTGTAACACACGCGTACTACCGAGACGCTCATGGTAAAATGGATTCAAAATATACATGTGAAATGTTTTCTCAAGCATGTAGTGAAGTATTGTGTGGTTCGAATTCCATAACGCCTTAATCTTATCCGTATAACAATCGTGACTAATCTCTGTATGAACATATAGTTGATGAGAAGAAAAAAAAAACGACAAAAAAAACGACAAAAAAACACCGATAAGACGAAATGAATTTTATCTCTAATCCTGTTACTGTACAATAACTTACAAATACATATTTCATCTAATCTAAAATTCATATAATCTCGCGAGAGTTAAAAAATATCACTGGCATGATAGAATACTCAATTTTATTAAGAATTCATGAATTATTTAATTATAATCACTGTGTAAATGTTCTCCATAATATCATGCCTGCTGAGTCACCCACTCCCCCCTCGCCATTTTGTGGTGAATATCTATAAATAAATATAAATATTTTGATAAAATATGATCCGCCATACGGTAGATCCTTGCATCTGTATGCATATATTTATGAATTCTCGAGTTCGTGACTTCATAATGGATGAGAGTTGATTTTTCTAGCATTGCTGTTGCTTTATGATGTGACGAATAAGACTAGCTATGACAATATCAGGGCCTGGCTAGGTGAGATCCGGGAGTATGCCCAAAGCGACGTTGTCATCATGTTATTGGGTTTGTAGGAATAGTTACAAATATATTAATTCTTCGTAAGCCTGAGAGAAAAGAATTATAAATGTTTTTTGTTTTATTTTTCAAAGGAAATAAAACTGATTGCGGTAATGAACGTGTGGTGAAAAAAGAAGATGGTAAACGTTTGGCAGATGAGTATCAAGTACCATTTATGGAGACATCCGCAAAGACTGGTCTCAATGTTGAACTGGCTTTTCTCGCAGTTGCGAGGTACATTTGCAAATAACTTTTATTCAATATTATTGTAATGTTGTCATTTCATTTAGTGTTGATGTCATTATTGTATGATTATTTGTAGACAGCTGAAAGCACGAAAAAGTGGAAATGCAGATGAGACAAAGTTTAATGTCGAGGATTATGTACGCGAACAAGCGCAGAGCAGTACGACGTGCTTTAGTCCGAATTGCCAGACAACTTGAGTGTCGTGACACGTTTACATCACAGACAATATGGTTGAAGCAGCAGCGCTGCCACTGGGTTGCTATCTCGTTCATGCATTGCTGTTGCTGGTGGTGGTGATGATAATGATGGGAACGCGCGATCACGGACCGGAATTTGTTGGCTAACCAGTTGTGTCTGTGGTATACTGTTAATATATGTGTATATACCACTAGTCGTGAAATTCCGTTGCATTTTTGATGAAATTGAAGAAGGCGCAGGATGCCTATATAAACGTAATTGATGTGTTCATATGTATGAACAAAATATTATCGAGTACCAAATGTCTATATAGATAAAAATAAAAGGAGAATACGATTGCAGGATGGGTCCTTGGGGCGTACAAAAGTATTAGTGGAAAAGAAAAGTCACAATAAAAATCATATACATATATACATACATATATTGTTGCTTGTGTAATATTTGCATATGCCTATATAGCTATTAAAAATCGAAATTATTTATCAGATGCTGGAATTATTGGTCAGGCTGGATAGAATCATAGATAACATACTGAACATTTATATAAAATCCTATTGGTCCACATAATCCAAAAACATCATGAAAGGACGATGTATACATAGGATGTATGTAGAATGCACAACAATATTGGATAATCATTATTATCATAGAGATGTCATTCATATATATTTTTATTTGACGGAGATTACATTTATGTTTTCTTAAAAAGCAAAAAGAAATTTTATAACTGCGCACAATTATTTTGGTTTTCATTTCCACTCTTCATCAAAATATAAATGATGTAATGCGTACAGCGTTCAAAATAAAGTAATGACAAAAATTCCTTTGATATATCCTTTGATAAAACAACTCTTTCCCTTCAATTTTGCAGATTTTAGGTGATGGCTAAATTATAATGAATACTGTCGTGATATGCTAACTGGATTAATTAGTGTAAAAAAAAAAGAACATTCATAGTATGAGGTATGATATGTGAAAAAGCGAATGTTCATAAACCTCAATTGACCAACTATTGTGTTCTCATAATTGCAATGTTTAAATAGTATATTTTGAATTTGAGCCTTCTGATTGTGTGTTAAAATTGTATTAACACGATGGAACCAAATATAATTGCAACTATCCTCAACCTCATGTTATTCGTGGATGACTACGACATTTCCTTGTGATTCTCATGAAGTTTGAAAATGAGCACTGTAGCGCACTCTGTCGGACTGATTGCGAGCAAATGTTCATGAGAGGATGTGATAGAATATGATGGGTAAGACTGTTGACTGGGCAAGCAGCGCGTTGGTGCTAGGTTCAACTGGGTTGAACATGCATCTCATCATCTAGCTCCACATTATGATACATTATGTAATGAAATATGTAGGAATGATTACGTACGTTTCACAGAAGAAAGTGGAAGGTAGTTTATATGCGTTAGCGGGTCTAAATATCAGATGGTTCTCGTTTGAGAGTAGTCGGGAATGGTTGCGATGGGCTGGGATAGTTCAGAAGCGCCATCATGAAGCATCATGGACTTTGATGAAACCACCACACCACACCACCACCACCACCAACGCCAACGCCACAGCCACAGCCATACATTCGACCGAGTACAATGGCACGACACCAAACAACGTGGAACAAGCAGAATTGAACCGCTCGATTTTCTTTTCGTGTTTCAAATGTCGGCTAGCAAACAAAACGTTGCGTCCCTAACCTACCGCCTGAAGCAGCTACTTTCATAACGACATCCAGAGAATTACAACGTTTGGCGCAGAGTTAAACCAGTCATTATCATCGCTCATGAGCAAACGAATCATTCAACAATGGATGATGTCGTAGAGCTTGATAATGTACGCAATTTGTGCAGATTGTGTCTATCAACAGACGAACCAAGATCGCCAATATTTGGCGTCCAAGAGTCCTCTGTGCCATTGGCCGAAAAAATACAAGCGTGTCTCTCGATAGAGGTGAGTAATAAAATCCTAAATATTGCTCAATTCCAAACTCTAATATCATACCCTACATTACAATCTAACCGACCATCCACACGATTATTCAGCCAATGTAATTATCATCATAGTCTATGAATTGAGGTTATGTCTTGCGTTCTTAGAATTGTATTGAGAAACGGTACGGTGAAAATGATTCGTGGCAATGACGCCGCATGCTCCCATTATTTTCTCATATGAAATATTCATCACCATTTTCTCTCATCCATTTCGTTTTCTCAATTTATTTCAGGTATTATCCAATGATAAAGTATCAACATTGATATGCATAAATTGCACCCATAGCATTAATAAATGGCACATGTATAAAGAATCATGTCTGAGATCACAAGAAAAATTACAGCGATGGCTGATGATGCAAACCAAAGCATCAGCTGCACTTGTAAGCATTCTATAATATTTTTCCATTAGTTTCCTTCAAGCTTGCATTGAAAAATTAGTATATTCAATTTTGTATTATTGACTTATCTTGCTTTCGTTCTGATAGATTGCAACGATAAAACCTGAACCAGTGGATGTTCAGGAGATATATGAAGACAATATCGAAATTGTTGAAATGCCAGAAGATGAATCAGACGAAATGAATGAACGTCGTACGGAGAATATTTCATACATGAATAATTCAGGTAAAGATAGAATGAGTAATAATCCTGAACGATTTTTAAATGCATCAGAAATTAAAAGTGAACCGTGCGATGACGATGATGTTGAATGCAACATCGAAAATGATTCAGTTAATGAAAGTGAATTATTGATTAACCCAATGGCATTGGGTGCAAATAAAAATATGGAACCAGATTCAACACAAAAATTTAACGCCGTGCGTGGATCAAAGAAAAAAATTCGCCGGGGCCCACATACCCATTTCCGTGGCGTTAAAGTTTATAAACAACGTTGCCCACATTGTCATCTGAACTTACATTCGAAAACATCTTATGCCAAACACGTAGAGCGCTATCATCGAAATTTGCCACATTCCTCAAAAAATTTATCACAATCGGGACAACGTAATGGCGGTATGCCATACCCAACCCAAGACATCCAACAGCCAAAAACCAATAATGTGATCGAGGATGAAGAAATGGTTGAAGATGTCGAGGAAGAATTGGTTAGTCTGGAGAAAGATGCTCCATTGACTAAAGTTCAGGAGTCTATCATCAGTCAATTGAAAACATTTTCATGCTATGCATGCCAACAATCATTCAATGATCGTCGAAGCACATTAAATCACATTCGTCAGCATATGCCCGACTTGAGACCATACACATGTATTGCATGTCTTACAGAATTTCCCGATCGTTCAATATATAAACTTCATTGTGGCGCTTCATTTGAGTGCGCAATGAAAATCGCATTGGTTGTACCGAAACATGGTACGGAAAAATATTTTACATGCAACATGTGTTTGAGGCCAATGCCAAATCGTAAAGAATTAATCAGTCATTTGTCAAAACATTCTGATCGTCAATATGAACAGTTAACTGCACCAATAAAATTACCACCGAAGCTGAAATCAATGGCATCAGCTAGTACAAAGTCATCGTCTACGAAAACGTTGCTACCATATAGAAATGGTGATCCAGCACACAATCACACATGCAATTATTGCGGAATGATTTATCGTTACAAGCCAAATATGGTGAAACATCAGGATATATGTAAACGTCTACCACCCGAAGAACGAACTTCTTATCGTTGTGTTTATTGTGGAATGACATTTTTGGTATTCAAAAAATTCCAATCACATATTGCGGCGGAACACAACAAAAAAGATCTCGTTTGTTACGTTTGTAATTCCAAATTCCGATTTTCTAATGAATTTTTGATTCATCATCAGAAACATCGATTGGCAATTAAACCATCTGATGGACACGCGTCTTGGGATAAAGTTGCCAAAACGAAATTTAGTTGTACGACGTGCCCAGAAGAATTTCCGACGCGTGCACAACTCTCTGAGCACCGCAATACTCATTTAAAAATGAAAATATTTTCATGCACGGTTTGTCGACGAATGTTTGGAAATTCTCAAGCATTACAAGAACACATGAATGATCATGGTTCTACGGAACTGAACCCGGATGTAGCAGCAGTGGATTTTCTGGATCAGGGTGAATCCGAAGATGCAAATGCTAGTACATGGTCAGCACATTCGGATCCAGGCATACGAAGCACTGAGTGCACACAATGTGGCAAAAGTTTTGCCAATTATCCAAACTTACGACGACATATACGATCGGCACATTCAGGTAATGACCGTTTCAATTGTTTCAAGTGTACAAAAACATTTAGAAATGAGGAGGAATGGAATGAACATTGTGAGCGTGCACATAAAGATATTGCACCCGGTTATCGTTGTAATTATTGCAAGAAGAAATTTGACAATCAAGATAGTATGGAACAGCATCAGCGCAATGTTCACGGTATAACAGAAGATTGTATGGCTTGTGACATCTGTGGCAAAGAATTTGGCAATGAAACATCATTGAAGATTCATCGTGGTCATCATTTCAGACGTGATTCACGACTCAGTATTCGTAACATGCCTCATCCAATGGATCAAGTACAAGTTGAAATAAATGATGAGCCCCTTTCTACGTCAATGGTGAGCCCGAAGTCAACAAAATTGAAGAAATCATTCTCCAACGATTCATCGCCGAAAGCGGCAACTTCTGGCACTTTGCAGTGTCAAGTTTGTGATGATCGTTTCACTGATGTCCAAGATTTACGTAAGCATCTTTGGGATATTCACTGTGCAAAGAATAAACCTGAAAAAACTTTTACCGGTGAATTACAATGTGAATTGTGCACAAATGTATTTGCTGATGAAAAAAGTCTTGAGGAACATATGAAATGGCACAAAGAGAATCCCATTTTATCTGATGGATTGCAACGTCCCGTTGATATATCATGTGACATTTGTGGTAAATTTTATAGCTCACTCAAAGCATTGTGGAAACATAAAAAACTCCATAAATCAACGGCAACAGTTGGATTGAAATTTTCATCAGTGAAAAAAGCATTGCCAACGCAATTCCCATGTCCGGTTTGTCGTAAAGTATTCGGGAACGAGACATCAATGAAAAAGCATAAAGCGGCTGCGCATTTTACTCGTCGTACAATATCGTCATTTTCTTCACCAACGAGAAAACCGTCCACAAATCATGACGACGATGATATAAAGCCAAAGCGACCAAAATTGGATTTTGATATCATTCGTAAAGCATATAATTTGGGTGAGCCATCAAGCAGTAATTTTAGCTCAAACAATTCAAGTAAAAAACCTGTCACTTGCAGTACATGCAAAAAACTATTGCCAAGTATGAGTTCATTGTATAAACATCGACAGAATGTGCATAAACAAGATCTCAATAAGTCACTGCCAAATGTCATAAGTGACGAAATGATTGAGCAACAAAGTGGTGTACCTTGCACTGGTTGCGATAAAATATTCTCCAATACGTCAAATATGAAACAGCATTATACTAAAGTACATGGGAATGGTGGTAAACATTACTGCAATATGGAAGGATGCAATGAAGTATTCAGTTCACCATTGGCCAAGCAAACACATGAGAAGTCACACATGAATATTCTGTACAGTTGTAATTTGTGTTCACGACATATGTTCACGCGCATTGCTATGAACAAACATTTAACAAGTGAACACAAGTCTGAATATCAACCGGCTATAGAAAAAAGTCTTTACAAAAAAACAGACCTCAACAGTTATATTGTAAAGGGAGCGGATGGCCGTATTTGTCCGATGTGTAACATCACTTATCCCAATATTAAGGCCATGAAAATTCATTATGTGAAAATACACGAAAGCACCTCATAAAACAATTCACCGTGATGATGATATATTGTCGATTCGGTAAGAGAAATGACGAAATGGTTCCGTAGATAAACAATCGATCATTGCCCCATGTCGTTCTCTCCAGATTGATCATTGGATGACTCGCATAATATCAGCTCCGTGTAAATAGATATCTCATTACATGAATGGCCTGTTTTTCTCTGTATTTGCTCCAATTCAATGATGTTGTGGGTTTCCTTACCTTTTTTCTCTCTTGTGGTTAATTATGTCCATGTATTTTGATTATATGATAGATTTATAGATTATTATATTATGACTGCTGGACGCGAATAAATGAATGAAATGAATAATTTTTTTTTTGCGTTGATGTAATATGGTTTTCATTCAATTGAAAATGGAATAAATAAATGAATGAACAAATAAGTTAATATGTCGCTTCCTTTTCAGTTAAAATATGTAACTGTTTATCATAGGGATGTAATTTATGGAAAAGAAAAAAGCAAATAACGGATAGATGAGTTTGGTTGTAAAATTCTGAATGAGCGTGACAATAAAGGAAACATTTACAGTTATACGAACGCATATGGAAAAGAAGTATTTAATATTTCACCTGTTTTTTATTTTATCTACTAATTGAACTTGAAATCGTATTGCAAATCGATTTTTTGTTTCATTCTTTGTTCTGCTTTAGTCATTTAGGAAATTTATACTTTAAGTGATATGGTGTAAGTCTGGCGGAATAATAAATACATGACACTTTGTTCATCAAAATCGTTCTTTGTCGTCATTGCATACTTTCGTTCTTCACAAAAATTGGAAGTTCAAAATTAAAATAAAAACATATGTAGGCAATCGACAAATATATGAATATATATGTATATATAAAGACAGATTTTGTATTGGAGACGAATAATTGTAGGGTAGAAGGTATTCATTCTCTTTTTTTTTTGTTTTACAATTAAAAATACATAACGAGACGAATAATTCGTTGCGTTTTTTTTTTTTCTTTATGAATGCACAAAACACTTTAATATAAACTTAAAAATTCGTACAACAATATGAAAAATTATAGACTATTATACACATATATATAGATATATGTCGTACTTTTTTTTTAACTTGAAGATTTATATATATTTTTCCATGTTTTTCTTAACGGGATGGAAAAACTTCCGTATTCTCACTAATTAATTACATATATAGAAATATAAACTGGACCGTTGCACGGTGTCGTGCTACGACTTACAATCAAAGGACATTCGTCGAATTTAACATTTCTTTTAATTCAATATACTCAATAGATAGCAATTAATATTGATAACAAAGTTTTCATTGCACTAATAAAATTCTATAATTTTTATTCAAAGGTTTGTTTCATCAAATTACTAAGAATGTTCTCGTCGATATTATAAACCGTGTACACCACATAAATTTTTTTTTACGGAACAATTTCCATCTTCTTTTTCGCAGCATTCCCGTCGGTTTGATTATCTTCATTATAATATAATCAACGCATCTGATGGCCAAAAAAATGTGGTACACGTTCATATATCGATGTTACATAAATTTTTGTCGTCAGACTACAGCCAGCATGTGAAGATACATACGTATGCTGATATATACACATGCCTATTATAGATGGATACATTTAGTACTTTTTTTGTTTTTAGTTTTTAGGATTTTTTTTGTTTTTTATTCATTTATTTTTGTGTTTTTTTTTTCTGACATAAATTATAATATAATTATTAAAATTTTTTTTTTCCATTGTTTAGGTACACACTGATGACACATAGAATTAGGCCAAGTCCCTCGCTCAATATTAAAAGACATAATTATGTGTCTTATATTAAGATCTTATTTGTCTCTCTCACGAGTTTAATTAACTATTCAGTATTATGAATTTAAATTGTGGAACTATAGAAGAATTCACTATATTCATATGTTGAACAACTAGACGGATTTTTCTTCTTTAATTTTCATTTCATAAAGCTTGGAAATAATTTACTGGGGCGAATAAACGGGGCAAAAGGCGCGATGGAGCAAGAGAGATTACTGGGTATATGTTGCATATAGAATCGATCAAACTTATAATTGGCACGTCGACTAGCAGCCTGGTTCTAATAATAAATCGTGCTTTATCGACCTCCTTGCAAAGATAATGTGTGCGAGCCCTACTTCCGGCTTTAGGCAGATTCTCACGAGCGCGCCATATTATCGATCGATTCGCTTTGTATACCTTTCCAGTGAGCTTTATATTCTCAACTCTCACTTATTCACGTACTTAATCGAACGAGAAATAAGTAAAAAAATACGGCTAATTGAGATTTATCTATTTTCAATTCATTTGATTTATTCTATTTCTTCATTATTTCACGAAGCATCATCGTCTGCACCGACTACTTTTACATAGTAGTCATAACTATATTGATTTAAACTATTTTTTTTATTCTCATCATTATTAATGACGTTCAAAAATCATGTACGAGGTGTAGCTACGCTGTTCGAGACTCTCGCATCGATTTATTTGTCACGTGATTCTAATTCGCTTAATACGGCTAAAAAACACTGCGGCTTATCGAACGTGTTTTTATTTTTTTTTTTTTTACGGACACATTCATCATAAATATGGAGAGAGTTATTGTTTATTACTTTAAACTATTTTGTGTTTGTTTAAATGTTATTTTTTGTTGATATTTGAATACAGTATTGTACAAGACGTTCTCTCACTTTCATCATTCAGTCCCAAAAAAATTCGTGTATTTTCGCTAGCATATTGATAACGATGAAAACTATATTTGAATTAATTTTTTGGCTTTTTCTTTTTGTCACATCGAAAATTCCATTTACCTTTCCTTTTTTTTTTTTTCTCATTTGTTTTTTGTTCATACGCGAGTTACTCGTGCGATGTAGGTGCAGGTATTTGTGTGAGTGTGTGTGCGTGTGTGTGTGTATACAGTTAAAGAGATTTACTTGTTTGTGCGTCTATCTGTGAGTATTTAAACGTGTTGAATTGTTTTCAATTACACATTTCGTCATTTTGTCTGTGTGTGGATATTTCTTCGTATTTTCTCTTTGGCATGCATCACATGATGACATCCCCATCACTGCTCATTGCCATTCTATGGACATTTCGAAAAATGCATCAGAGAAAGACGGGCGCACGCGTCACACGGTTCGAACACGAGTTGAGTTGATGTTACACATGCAAATATGCTTAGCACAAGCCACTTCCACATAATGGATGCATATATATGTTTCACACGAACATGCAAGTAACACGTTTGCGTTCAATATTAAGTACCATATGTAACCACTCCCTTAATCTTCCTTGAACATAATTGCACAACGTCAAATCATCCATGGTATTTACTGCTTTCTCATTATCATTCAATGACATTTTCTCAAGTGGCAAAACATCGATTACAATTCAGAATAAAAAGAAAGATTAGGCTATGAATGCGCGAGAAATCTCATCGGAAATTACCCTACATATTTTCTATTGACATAATTGTATTTCGTAATTATTTGATGAATCCTTTTATCCTCATAATAATATATATTTACATATTTATTTCAACCCCAATGCTTTAGTTGATTTTCGTCTATTAATTGTGTTTTTTTTTGTTATTTGTTTCAACTATCTTATATATAAATTGATACATATGTAGCTAAAAAAAAAGGGACTACCAGCTCGAACTCAGCTGTTTAAGCATGGCTATGAATGAATTTTATTACATAATTATTCCTTTTCTGTAATATATTTTTTTTTACCGTATGAAAATTCGTGAAAAAGTACGTATGGAACTTGTGTGGACGAACGCTGCTGGTTATCTATATTCTTCTTTATTATAATTGATTTTTATATTATCATTGATTTTATTAAATTGTATTGTTATTATTACTCTCGTCAGACAAGCCCCAGATAATTATTATTGATCAGCACCACACAACTTGAAAAATTACATGGAGAAGTATAGGCATTCAATTATTGTAGTTATTATGATGTTCATCTAATAAGTTTGAATACAATAAGTCTTCAATAATAACAGGTTATTAGCATTAGTAATGGATACTGGGAGAGTTAGTCAAATGTAGTTATTGTACACAGGTATAGACACAAAAAGACCCTTTCGATATTCTGCCCCTAATTTACCTACATCCCTATATGAACATGTATTCAATTATTATGTATATATACGTATTCCTTCCCTTCATCACATACATAAATACAGATCCAAGGATGTATGTATATATATATATATGCATACAGTATTTAGATTAAGTTGATTTAAATTTATTTTAGAATATCAAATTGAATATACACATTACCATTGCCATAAAAGAATTTTTCTAATGCTTTTTTAATTTTTTTTCTTTTTTCGACATAAAATAGACTTTTTTCTATATTCCGAAAGTTATTTTGAATTATATTTATCCATGTATATATATAAACACCAATCGTATCACTTCATTATTTACGTGTTGACCGTGTGACAGTCATTGAAGAAATAAGAAAAAAAAGATACTATATCATATCTATCTTCTTTTCGTGGTTGTATATTGAAAAATATACAGGTTTACACCCTCGTATTCCTCATTTCTCCTTGGTAATCGAACCAAAATGGAATCATATACTTGGTGAATGAGTGAAATGAGCGTGATGAGCGTTGAAAATAGCATAGAACAAGAAATAGAAAGAAAAAAGTTTGTTGAACAAAAAAATAAAGCCGGAAAAACTCAACGATGTATTTATATGTGTAAAAGACGAGTGTAGATGAATTGATACACCTCACCAGTGTTGCCATGGTGAGAAAAAAATATAAATGGATGAAAATAAGAGAAGGAAAAAAAAAAAATAATAAAATAAAATTATGAATGCATGAAAAATCAATAAAATTGGATGCGAAGCTTCGAGGATTGGCATGTGGTGAAATAAATATTGCGCTCACACGCACGGCTCCCCATCATAAATCTGATCCCCCAATCAATACAATATATCCATCTATATACGTTCTTATTCAATAGCTTTTTTATTGTTTTTTTTTTAATTATAAAGAAGTAACAAAGAATAATAATTTCATGATATCAATTTTTGCTCTCTCGTTTTCTCTTCCCTCTCACTCTCCCACTCTTTCTCTCTCTCCCTCGCTCTCTTTCCTTTATTTTTGTTGCTCCCCTCATCTCTATATGTTGTATTATTTTATATATATATAATATATATTCAATAATGTATTTTAATATTGTGGCAAGTATTTATAATATGTATTATTGAACATATTTGATAATATCTACTGTTACTACGCGCGTTTGTTGTTCCTTCTTAGTTCGGCACAAACACTCGAGCCTAAATGTTACATTATTCTATTGGCGTCACACATTTCAAGTGCTCCGCATTCTCGATTCAATATTATCGACTGGAATAATACCCAACTGAATATATGTTTAAACAAATATAAAATTCAACTCGTGTTTACACGATACACTTTGACAGATCACCGTCTGCGGCCTACATCATTTTCATCATTAGACCCCTACATTACAATGCTATGTATTTATTTAAATTATCTGGGGATAAGAAGAATCATCAATGATTCATAATAATTCTTTGCTATTTTTCTCCATCCAATGGAATTTCTCTTGTTCCATTCCGCTAATCAGAAAACATCTGAAGAAAAAAACAGGAAAAAATAAAATAACACTAACAATTGATAAATTTTTAGACTACAATAATTCCAACAACTAATATTTGAAAGGTAGAGGGCCTTATTTTACACTGGATTCAACGGGACCATGTATATTCTAATTACTTGGCACCCTACCTCATATATACTCTCGAAATCTGCTGACATTATCCTATTAGGAAATACAACATATATAAACAAACACACATTTTGCGCCATTGTGATCCTCTAGGAAGTTAATTGTTCTATTCATTTCCTACTCTCGCAATCATTCATAATTTTAACATGGACATTTATCGTTCGACAAACGAGAGTGCAACCCAACCCTCTAGTCATAGCAATGAAGGTAATGGTTTCGCAAGTATCTTGAAAAATCCAGCAATATCTCATTTCAATTTTTCCATTCTCGACTTTTATGATATTCAACATGCTGTTGCTATTGTTTCCAATTTACATTACGCTCATCCGTTATTTTCATTTCTCTTTTTTGTTTTTTTTTTTGTTTCTCGCGGTTCCCGGTTTTGCTCTTTATTGGTTTTCTATTCGTTAAGTCGAAATGCGTCATCACCCTGTTGTTTGGTTAGCCTCAATATAAAAATACAAAAAATAATTTACAAATTATATAAGCATAGATATCATCATAATATTATACAAGCAAGCCCCTGATTTGATATACAACAAACTGTATGAGAATAATTTCACTAGTATTTTCAAGATATTGCAAACCATTTTGATGCTTCTCTTTAGTTCAAGAGATTGAAAAGCAAATAACACAACCATCAACACCAGAACAACCAACGAAAATTGGGGAAATAACTGATTGAAACTCGGAACATCTTACAATGTGATTCGAGTGTTTCATGTGATATTTCGAATTTAATTATTTCGTCATTCGGACTTTCAAAGTTCTTCTGGTAAAGAATACACTGGAAAAAGAGAAGAAAAAAACAAAGTAAAATCAATTAACGACTAATTGCAGTTATCAAATCACTGTATTATTAACAAAAATATAGTTATTATGTATGTGTCAAAAGCCTGTGTGTCGCATAAATTCCACTCATATTCATTTATTGAATTAATCTTTTTTTTTTTTTATAAAAGCAAATTCAAATAAATCTTCGTTGAGGTATTACTGCGAACTATTTCATACAATTGACACATCATCAAGTATATCATACAAAACAACAATAACAAACTATGAAAAAATTTCTTAAAACCTAATTTTTTTTCCATTCATTATCATGTGATTGAAATCATTACAATAGTATCCAAATAATAATAATAATAATAATAATAAAAATCGCAATCACTTTTTTTTATATCGTAGAACGCCGGAAAAACAAAATAATATTAATAATAATAATAATAATAATAATAATATACTGTTGGTGTTTCACAAACACTCTCTAACAAATAAAAAATAAAATCATATCGGCTTTTTTCTCGTATACATTTGTAATTAAATCAACTCATGTCGTAGAAAAATACAAGGAACAAAAACAGACAAAAAAAATAACATTTAAAGTCAACATAAATTAAATTCTTAAAACGGTGAAATACACTATGACAGGGAGCGTGATATCCATGAAAATATTTACGCGTGTAAACATAGATGCATGGGAGCATCAGAATTATTTAAAAAAATTTTTACAAATCAATTTCATCTATTTTCTCAGTTAAGTATGATTGAATATGAACTTTGGTCACGTAATGATATTTTCATTTTCTTTTCTTGTATTTCTTTTTTATTTTCATATTTATCGTGTTTCAAATTCTCTGATGGAACTATGGGAAGCCGATTGGCACTCTATGTGCACTTCCTTCCACTGCACATTTGCTCTGATTCAAATTCACTCAGTACAAAGATAACAAATAGGGCACGATTTACGAGGGAGCATTGAGGGGACAGTATCAAACAAATGAACAGAATGCCCGGGATGGGAAGGGTGATGAGTGGGAGGAATTACAACGACGCGTTCATTTCTATCTAATGACGTTATCTCGATTGCTTGGGAGAATGGGAAGAGATCGAGAATAAGAAAATTTAAGGATGGAAAAAGATGACGTGTAGTGTTAGTGGTTGTGTGGCTTATCTTTTCATCGAAAATCAAGGAAAAATTCGAGTGAGAATAAAATTTCTCTCTCTTTTCTACCCCTCGTTATTCTGTATTGTGAAACTTGTGCACATATCGATGACACAGTCACATGCAAAATAATTATGTACTAAAATAATACATTTGAAGGGCTACAGTATTCACTTGATCACCTCCGCGGGAAACCCGCTACACTCGAAGGTGCGCGTGATTAAAATTTAATGCGTGTCCTTGGGCTGTCGTGTCACTCTTTCTCTCTATACACCATTAGCTTTCCATATTCTATGTGTATATTCAAATGTATATATAAATGTATGCACGTATATATATAAACATGTGTATATACATATACACACATATATATATATATATATATATATACAGATACATGTATTAGTGTATTACAATAATAGTTTGACATACAGCAAGTAGTTAAGGTATTGAAAAATATATATAATAATTACAAATCTAGTTTATCATTCTTCTTGTTTAGTTCATTATTTTTTCGAGAAGTTTTGTGTTGGTTCGTATATGTGTCAATGTGTGTTCATACTTGTTTCGTTTGTCATTATAATCCTTTTTTTTCCACAGAAAACGGTCTTTTTTCGCAATAAATTTGTCTCTGTTTATATAATTTTTTAATTTTTTTTTAATTTTTTTGTTTTTAGTTTCATTGTTTTGTAGATCCCACGATCGTGTATGCGAGACTGCTATCGATTAACTATTTACATGCAAGAGTATAAGAGGCTGGCCTAAATAGACAGCGACTGTCGATTTATTTTTGCACCCTCATCATTTTTCACTTCATTCTGACTTTCCCATCCCTCCTCTTTCTATTTTCTTCGGTCGCATCATTTTTTTTTCTCCTCTTACTTATGACCCTGCCTGTCTCCCAACTACCATTTTTTTTCTCGGCTAAGTATAAGAATATATCGTGTATGCATGTTCAATTATGACTATTATTTTTATCATTAACGGCGTACCACGGTTATTTTTATTTATTCATTTATTTATTTACTTTTATTTCATTTATTTTAATTTATTTAAAATTTTTTTTTCCTTTTTTTCTTTTCGGTTAACCATTGTAATTGTAGACAATACCGATTTGCTAGGTTACAGACATTCGATACTTTTAAAGACAGATTTTTGACCACTTTGTGGGTACATATGAGAGTGAGTTTACCTCCCACTGCAGTGTATCAATTGTTCTTATATATATTTGTAAAATGATTTATTTCTTTTGCAATTTTACTGATCGAGTGTACAACGGTAGTGATGCCGTATTCAATTTATTTTCTTTCTTGTATTTTCCGTCAGAATTGTTCTAATGAATATATATATATATATATATATATATGTATGCATGTATATATAAATATATATTCATAGGTGACTACAAACGAAAAACAATGGATTTATTGTTGTTTAATCCTCAAACATTTATCTCTTTTCGCTTATAAAGAGGTCATACAATTGTATTGTAAATGAATAATACTATATGTTTTTTTTTGTTTCAATGTATATTCCTACATTTCAATATATTATTTATTATTTAGCTTCCCTCTTCACTTTTTCTTTATTCTCTTTTCCCTTATTTTTGTCTCAGCCCATATCTCTTTTTTTTTCTATCAACATTATCACTTTAGTTTATCCACGTTGCTTTCTCATTTCCACTATTCAAATTTTTTCTTCTCATATTCCCCCACCATGATACACCGTGCATTCTTTTATGTATCTACTGACCATCTGCTGCCGTATATTTTTTGTGTATTTATTATTTATCTATTTTTCTTTTATCTATGAATTATTTTAGTATTTCTCTCAATGGTTTCCGTCAATTTTTTTTTATGTTTTTCCTATTTGGAGTATATATCGAGTTTGATTCTTCTGAGGCTCATTTTTATCCCAACCGAGATTTCCCAATTTGATTCGTCACTTATTGCAAATGGTATGAGTTTTTGTTTAACCCGCTTTCAGCTACTTTTCCAATTTCGTTGCCAACAATTAAAATACCTAGTCTGTTCTCATTACATCATTCTCATCAATATTTGTCAGACTGCCCGCATAATCTCTCATTTCTTCTTCCCACATCTTTCATACTTTTCTTCTTGATAGTACACTGATCACTGACATATTCGAATATCTATTTGCTTTGGTTCCACTCGTTCTCTCTTCTGTCCTTTTAAAATTTGTTTCACTTGCATCTTTCTGATTTTTTTTCTTTTTTTTTTTTTCGTTAACAATAGCAGGTACTAGCATAGCTACCACAGTCGTACGTATCGTTAATAGTTACAATTAAGTTTAGATAATAAATTATAGGGTACTGCGGTTGTCTCTCTTTATTTTTTTTTATGTTCTGCCCCCCCCACCCATTTTTCTACCCTTAAATCCGAAAATTAGCTTTGTTACCAATTTCATCTTGTTTCTCCTTTTTCTCCGTTTTCATCTTATTCGTTTAATTCCATCTCTATTCTCTAACACGCACGTCGCTTTGAATATCAAACTAACAGCGCGTGTCAGAGTGACCTTCTATTTTGTCTCATTATTCCAGGATAACATTTAATACTTGTAGCACCTAGTGCCGGGCCCGCGGCTCGCGGCACCTTATTTACTATCGTTCAATGTACGCTTTTCATTCTATTTCATTTCATTATTTTGCTTCAAAGACATCATATTAATGTGAGAGTGTGAAAAATTTACGATGAACTGTCTATAATATACGAGGAAGCATATTTTCTTCTCCCCATATTTTCTGTTTTCATTTTCTCGCATTCCATAATTTTCTCACACTCTTGTAACCTTCGGCGCCATTGCGGTGAATGCGCGCGCGTACATTGACGATTGCGTTTAATTATGTAATCATCTAATTGACTCGCGGACATAAGCTGGCACATTGTATTTCATATCAATCGATTCTCCGATAAGTTGTATGTGTAAAATATATTCAGTCACGGTGATCTCAAATGAGCTTTCCAATGAACATCGAGAGGATATTTTCGTTCTGACAATTTGTACTTGATCGTCATACTCTATTTTTGTCTCTTTTGTCTCTTAAGTTTTTCACTTACAAACAATTGTTTTGATTTCGATATCATCTCTAGTTTTGGTATGAAAAATAATTGATGGGTAATTGTTGCAATTACTGCAGGAAGTAGGAGACGTCCAACACCTTTCTTTCTTGCCTCGGCCATCGTTTCAATTAAACGTGAATATTCGTTTCTTTTTATTTTCATTCCCATTCTATTTCTTTTTCTGTTCACGCTCTATTCCAATATAAAAGGATTCTATTGATTTATACGACGGCTGATGTAACTGCGAATGGGCGTCGGTGATAATGGTGGAAAAGGATTGTTTAGTGAGGAGGAAAGACACAGACACACAGACACACACCCGAATGTACATATGTGCGTTGGGGTGTTGAAAAAGTGTATGAATAACAAATGTGCCGACTTATGTACCGCGACCATATCTCTCTACATCTACTGCGTTTATTTCTCTTTTATTATATAAAAATAATATGTAAGATCGTACCAAAGAACGAATTTTCTGCGACGGTATATGCTAATATGATTAATCATGTAATGGTCCGTCTCCCCCAGTTCAACTTTTTTCCAATCTTTCATTTTTCGCTTTATTTTTACAAACAATTATATTTATTCATTTTTGTTTACGATCTTTTTTTTGCTTGAAAGTTGTTATCAATTTCCTCTTGGGAGAACGTTATCAAGGGAATTTTCTTATTTTTGCTTGTTTATTTGCGTTTTCTTTTAATGTTTTTTTTTTTTTTCACATACCGTTAATTCCGCGATAACCCGTGAAGTGAGTGCATCTGGATATAATTACATAGGCTCTACAGATATATCAATTATTCTTCGACTATTCCAGTGAAAAAATAAATTATTACACATTGGTAATATCTGTGTTGTTGTTTTTGCTGTTACTGTTGGTTATTATAATTAATTAATTTAGTATTTTTATAATTATTAATTTTTTTTCGTTTTCTCTCCTTCAATATTATTACTATTTTTCTCGTCTCATCGATTGGCGTATAGCAGACAGCAAGAACACGCCGACAGTTTTACAGAGGTTCATACCGGGAGCTGGCCCATTCATTGATCGCGTATACATTTCTTTTTTTCATCTCGCTCAGTTTCCCAATTTTTTCGCAGCTAATCCGCCGAATAATAAATCTTTTTCTTCGCGCTTTTTTTCATTATTCGCGTCTTCATTTCACACACATTTGACATGTCAAGCTGATTACACCTGGCCACGAAAAAATGCTTGGCAATCGTTTTTGTTCACTAAGAACATTTGCTATGATGATTGGGAGACGATATATATATGTATATGGACAGGATTGTTGAGGTTGGTTACGAAAACAGTGGAAATCGTTACCAAAGAGTAATATATAATATATATATATATATATATATATATATAATTGAAAAAAAAGTTCAACTTCAAGGGATAAGGAAAAAAATATGGCAGGAGAATATTTAAAGTGATAAAATGTACAGAGAGAGGTCTAAAGATAATTTAAAAAAATACTAAATCCGCATATTAAACGACTGATGATGGACGTGGCGGACAAGCTCTTGGGGCCAGGTGAGCGGGGTATTAGTTAGCTACCAGAAGATGTTGATATTGGCTTGCTGGATATGGTGTTACTGAACCCAAACCAAAATTATTCAAGCCATCAACAAGAGTTGTTTTATCCTGTTGACTTGCAGTAGTTGCATTGCTTGTTGTGGAACCAATAGGTCCAAGATTACCGGATGCTTGCGAACTACCACCTCCAACATTGCCATAAAATTGATGACCAATACTCGTTGGATCCAAATAAGACGATTGAAATTTAGCACCATAAACATCAGGCAAATATCCTCCGTGGCTTGATGAATCGAATATATTGCGATGAGGGAATTGTGGATGATAAGGACCAGGGAAGAAATAGGCGCTTGGATCTGTATGCTGTTGCTGTTGAGCTTGCTGCTGTGATTGTTGTTGCTGTTGAGATTGTTGCTGTTGTGACTGACCACCAACGATTCCTGGTGACAATGAACGACTTGTCGGCGAATGACTCTGTGAAGCAGGTAGGCCTGGTTGTTGTTGTTGTTGTTGCTGCTGTTGCTGATGGTGATGGTGATGATGAATCTGTTGTTGCATCGCGCGTTGTTTTATGTAGTTCGAGAACTCTGTTGGTGACATTCTGAAAGATGACGGTCTAGGTCAGTGAGTTAGTAGTTAGATCAGTTGATTCAGTTCCAATCTAAACTATCTTTGAGGTATTATTCATCGATGAATTATACAGAAGAATTGAATGTATTAATTTGTTGACATCGACCCGGTTATAAATCATGAATATAAGATGTAAAGTTGTTCCAAACTAATTCCCTTTCAAAAATCTCATCCTAATATGTAGTTATGGAAAAGTATAATGATCGTTTAAACTAAAAGTCATTATGGCGAATGCCTAGATTGATAGGATAATGTTATCAATGAGCATCAAATACCTGTTGGCCCTTTTGCTGCTAGTTTTGAGTTTGGTACTGCCAAATTTCGTTTGAGCAAACGTTGCTGTGGTGAATGTTAATGGTGCGGTAGTGCGCGGAATAAACGTTTGTACTGGACTCGGCGACCCCTTGAATGAGCTAGTAATTGGTGTTGGTGATGGTGCCGAAGATGATCCAGAGCCGTGACCACTCGGTGGATTATTGGACGATCCATTGCTGGCATTGCTGCCAATTGAGGACGGGAAGGGCGAGGTGGATTTGGGACTGAGACTTAATCCACTGAGCGACGTACCAACTGCCTCAATAGGTCTGAAGCACTGTGCTTCTGGGTTGAATGTCTTGGTGACTTCACGATCAGCTGAACTTTCGTCATGTAAATCGGCACTCTCTGAATACAATATTTTGACCAAACTCTTTTCACCAATACGATAGCTAACTTCACCCGGATCAACCCAAACAGCTAATTCGGCTGGCAAGTTCTCCAATATATCTTGTATTGGTACACCACTTTCCTTAGCAGCACGTTCCAATACTGGGTCAATTGGATCGCCAGTTTTCAAACATCGAAATGCCGAGCCCTTGAACGGCTTTTCCGGATACCAATGACCTTTAAATTTATCTTTTAATGCTTTCTCGAGCTCTTCACCAAATATATTCACCCTTCTACGTGGTAATTTATTGTAGAGATAAGATATGACGAAGTTAAGGGCCACCTGCACTTCGATGTCCATTTTTGGCTTTGAGAAGAGAATTGTAAAGCTGTTATTTCAATCGGAAGAAAAATACTGCTCGTCACTTTATTGCCGTTTTTGAAAGTGGGATCGTTTGTTTGTTTATTTGCTTATTTGTTTGGCTGTTTGTTTGTTTGATGATCGGATTGATTTATTTTGGTCGGGTTCTGACGCTAAGTATTGCCTGCAACAGAAAGAAAATAGTATTCGTCAATAACTTTTCCAATTTCCAATAACTAATGCTCCTTCAATCCAATTTCATTCCATACATTTAAAAAAGGGCGAATATATGATTGATTTATTGTGATATGTCAAATATTTGGTTAAGTCGTGTGTGCTCGCAATGTTCGGGGTTGTTATATCAGTTCATTGAAATGACAAGAAGATTGCACGAGATTTCCTGGTTTACTGTATTCATACATAACTCTACCACCGGCGCTCTTCTTTGGAGGAAAAAGGGAAATCAAATGAAAATTTTTTACTATTCTCCATTTTCTACATACACAAATACGATCGACTTTGCGCCTCATTTTCTCGGCTTGGCGTTTCACATTCTCATTCAGCCCGAGTTCAAGCTTGGGGGGAGAAGAGAAAAAGGTTTGGACGACTCCTGAGAGGATTCAGAAGACGAGAGAGCAATCCTTCCCCTCTTGTTGTTTTTCTTTTTTTTTTTTTTTTTTTTTTTTTTTTATCATTATTCGTCATATAGTCTCTATCGTGTTCTAGTCTGTCTTACTCCCTACAGCTATTTTCTTCTACCAGTTCTTGTGTTCACTCCACGCATCATGTCTATACCCTAAATTCCCTGAATAAAAGACAATCAAGTTGAGAAAGGAAAGCTCAAAATATTTCATATTGACCTTAGAAAAATTGGTGAAGCCCGGAAAAAAAGTCTACTAGAATTGTCTGAAAGTGTAACGAACAAATTATCGGGAAGTCTTTTATAAGACTTCCTGCGTTTTATTTTTTTTTCATAGAGAACAACAATTCTGAAAATAGTTCGAACTTCACCTCATAAGAATATCGGGACAATGTTGAAAACGACTCGACGTATTAAGAACAATGAAGATTTATTGCGAAACATGAAGCCAAAACAATATCGTGCATTGATTCCATATATTGTAATAGAATTTTGTATATTTTTCTCTACTATATTTTCAATAATGTTAGCAGACCTTCAGTACGACAAAATGTTCACTTTTCAAAATGTCTTTTCAACCATTCAAAAAATATTTCTTACGAGAAACCGGATCGTACTCGGTCATGTAGTTCTCGACCACTTAACAAGCTCCATCAGGAGAACTATAATTATCATCCAGCTATGGATAACAATCTAAATATTATAATTCCGTTTTTTTATTTTTTTTCGAATGAATATAAAGATGTAGAAAATACCATGGACCTCAGTCCAATAATAAATTCGCGAAGGATTCTTGGACGCAGGGGTAACAATTCGATGAATTTGAAGCTGCCAATAAGAGTAATTCAGACGCCATTTTCATCGTTGGCATGGAGTATTGAATTTTACATAGCTTAGTCAAAAACGGAAATGTACTCTGCAAAAAGTCAAATATATATATATGTATATATATTTGTGGATGGCCGTAATATCACAGGAATCGGCAATTGGGATGATGTAAAGTGGGATCAGTGGTTAAGTCCAGGTCAAAGCTGAATCGATAGCATGCATGCAAACATATATATATGTATATATTTTCTTTCTTATTGTCATTGAGAGGTGGTTAAACGTGTATGACCTTATTTTTATCGCGTCTCGACATGGCTCGGATGTTATATTACCATTATATCCACAAGGTGGATTAGAGAGCCAACACTTTCGTCGCATATGTATGGAAATGTATATATACAAGATATATACAATAATATATAGATATAAATGAAGCAATGAATACAACATTGAGCCTCGTGAGTGGGTATATATGGCAAGAGTTCGCCCCGGCCAGGTATTGATCCCCTTGCGGCCCGTTGGCAAGTTTCTAAAGTTAAAAATACGCGGCCCTGCAATCCGCGACGTGTGTGAATTACTCTTCACACTCCCTCATTCTTCAACCCTTTTTTTTTTTACATGATCACCTCTTGGATCATAATGACAGCGAATGTGTCAACCCAGCAATATTTTCGGTAAAAGTTGCAACGGGGGAGCAACGAGATCGTCGAGTCTCTTCCACCTTTTTTCACCTCATTTGTCCTTTTCTTTTCGGCACTCAAATTTTTCTTGTTTCATTACATGAAGAGTGGAAAGAGTTACATACGACGTCGTATCTTTTTATTTTTCGATATTCTGTAGTAAACAGCGTATGAAGAAATATGAAGAAATTATGGTATCATTTTTCAATTGGATATTGCAAATAAAATGTACTTCTGTGTGCATTTCATTACTTTGTCATTCCGAATTATAGGGATATAACCAATGATTGTCTCTTAGTGAGCTTACAATGAGTAGAAGCTTATTATGTAACAGTAAACCATTTTTCATGGGGTGAATAAAGCCGAAAAAATGAAAACATAATCATCTGCTATGGATATTGATGCCATCTACACGTACAATTATATGCACAGATACAAATTATTTTCATAATGTCATTTAACATTATTAGTTTCATTTTTCCTCTTTTGGATAAAATATAAACGTCGACAAATGTGAATTCATGAATGAAAATGCAGTAACTACGGAAAAGTACCCTGAGGAATAACCATTGTCGTCGAGGAATATCGTCATTTATCTTTGTCACAATGTTACCTCACCACCAATTGCTCTACTTTATCGATTCTCTCAGTAAATATACATGTACATAAACACGAAATGAAATGAATAAATGAATAAAAAATAGCCTATAGATAAAAGACGTTGACGTCAAGAATGTTTAAACATTAAATTATTCGTTCCGAGAATGTCACTATTCTACATACTTCATATTTTACGTTTTGTTTTTCAGACTGATATTTTGTTCTACTCATTCATAATTCCCTAGTAACCATTTTTCTTTATTTATTTCCAAGTTTTTTTTTTCGGTTATCAACTGTTACCCTTCAACAAACGTCTGCCACACAATTTGACACACGCAAAAAAAAAAATAATGACATTTATATTTGTAAAACTAGTACGCATCTATGAATATGTGTATGTGTAAAATAGCAGGTTATTATCAAGGGCAGACACTTGTATCTTTCCTTTACTCTATGTGAATGTGTTTATATCTATATACCCATCTCTTTTGCTCGTTCACGTTCGTTCTCACTCTATCTCTCGTTCATTGCCGTAAGCTTCCACTGCTTGGCGACCTAGCAGATCAATACGACACGGCCCACGAACAGACACACATGCCGGTTGCTCTAGATAACAAAACGGCAACTCAACTAGCCTCAAGCCCGCATCTGAATTACCACCCAGTCCGGATTCTCAATAACTAGGACACAACTGTCTATATATACAATTAATAATTAAATAAATTGAATAAATAACGAGTAGCGAGTAATTTTATTCGAACAATAAAGGAAAATTCTTTCCGTCATCTACGATGCATAAATGAATTTAATCATTCAATTCCGCCGGTGAATTTCATATTTTTACTGAACATTTTTTCAAGAATTAATCGATATTCATGATGGCGTAGTACACAAATAAATTTTCCGATGCTAAATAGTTTATAGTTTGAATGTATCGACATTGATAAGGCAATTAAATTCGATGAAAGCGAAGTATTGAGTGATGGGAAACATGAAGAGTATAGAAGTGAGGGGTTTTATAGAAAAAGGGTTTTCGTGGGTAGAAAGTGGGTAGAAAGTGCATTGAAGTGTACACGATGATGCTCACCGCGAAAGTCACAGGACAGACGTGAGTAGAATGGATGAGAATATCGAGGGTGTGTGGCAGTGTCTATGAATACATGGATATATGAGTAAACTTTCGGGCGTTGAAGTATACGTTGCATAGTTGCAAGGACCGACGAAAATAAAGGGGTAGAAGTAGTATTAGTACACACGAGTAATAACATAGTAACAGTAGTGGTAATAGAAGTTGTTATGTAGCAGTGGCTGTGTAATACGATGGGGCTGAGCAGAAATGCATGACGTAAAACTTACGAAAGCCATTTTCTGGACGAAAATAAGAGAACTTCATGGTGTTATTCTTACGTCTAACCGAAAATTTAATGCACGCGAATAGATCGCATAATATTGTTTGTCATGCTTGTTTTAGAAAAAATATTTTGTCATAACATTCTACAATATATTCAGAGTAGTTTCACAATGGGAGCCCGTATTTTTCTTGCTAATGAGAATATTGAGATTGAAGTCGGCATAAATGATATTCCCGTATTTATTGGTGGAATTTGATAATATCAACAACATCTTAGTGAATGTGGGTCCATGTAAAGTTTTTTCTAATTGTTGCATTCTCATTCGACCAATCTGCACGAAATTCTATAATTTCAATGAGTCCTTCCCCCTTGTAATAACGCAACGGAAACTAATTTCAAGATCTCCATTGAAATATACAAATGCAGTGTTGATAATGATCGGAGAAATGTATCACCGAATAGAACATCTATTTACCACGACATAATGATTGAAATTAATTTGAATTCTCTTATACAATGATAAAAGTAAAATTCAATAACTTCAATAAAAAATCAGTAACAAGTCGTGAAATAGACGAATAAATAATCTGAATAGCATCAACTCTTTCTTGCATAGAAAGAAAATTCATCTGAATAAAAAATCATCCATCTGAATAAATTATCTTTAAAGTGGAGAGGTGGAGGCGAATGGAATGAGAGATAGTCAGGTATGGAATAAGGAAACTTGGTAGACGAATCAGGAATGCGCGTGTTTGCGCGCGTGTGTGTGTGTGTGTGCAGCAGCAGTAGCACAAGTTTGGCTCCAAGGTGTTCGCAGAAGCGCGTGCGAAATGAGGCAGTGAAAGGGGAAGAATGGAAGAGAAAAAACACATATATATATATATATATATATATATCTTCGGAAAATGAACGTCGCTGTTTCGATCGATGGTGAATATATTCTCCCACCACATGAGCCGTGTTATGATGCATTTCAATTGCATGCAATTAAATGTTCGACGTCATATAACTGATCAGTAATAGACGAATTATTTACTGTGTTTGGATAAATTGAATATTGCATTGTATGTTCTCTTCTCGATGAATTTTCCTGATGTATAAAAATTCTCCCACTCAATTTATGTGTGTGCAACAGATCTAGTTTTATATTGACACGATGACTTTGGTTTTCCACAAGTTTTCTAATAAGAGAATATTCCAATAACTATTTGAAACAAAATCAATTACTTGGCGGAATTATTCGAAGATAGAGGAAATTTATGAAAAAATTATCACGTAGGCGTTCAGAAGAAAATTAATGATGAATTTGCCTAGGTTGTCATCGTCTTGGAAGCTGGAATTTCCGCTTTGTAATTGGATCCGGGAGGGTGAATATAGTATGCAAGCAGGGGCGGTATGAGACGTTGAGCAAAGACGCAAGTGAAAGAGAGAGCAAGACAGAGCAAGTTCAACATATAGCATACAGTGAAGACCTCGATGAATTGACCCGGTGTGGCTGCGCCTGACGTTGGGGGTTTCGCAGAGGAGACATTATGCTTTGTGTAGTTTCCCCAACGGCAAATTGATAGCCTCGTGGAATAACTGATCGTGTCGATCGTCCGATCTGAGTAATAATACAATAAGTAATTGATTTGTCGCTTCGCGGAATTTATTGACATAATAAATAATTTTATGTAGATATGCGTATAGGATATATTACAGCCTTGAAAAAGAATCCGTATTTTTCTGCGTGTAAGGAATGAAAGAAATAAAAAGAACGAAGACTGCATGGGAACAATATTAGTAAATGAAGAAATTGCAGTTTTGTTGAAGTTAGAAGTCGAATTAAATCATCGTCTGTACGAAAAAAAATGTTACACTCTGTACATCATCAGTGTCTTCAACCTAAACATGGTGATAACGTTGTTATCGGCGATAACACGACAGAATAAGAGTCTTTGAGATAACACGGAAGAATTTTATTTTCATTTATATAAAATGACATATTCGTTATAAATTGAATTTTTATTCACTACGTATAGAGAACGTAGATTATATCAATGAATTGCAATACTTTCTGCTCTACGAATTCAAATTAGCTGCTCAATTGTCTGGAAAATATTTTTATGACGTAAATGATTTTACTGTGCATAATTTTCATCCGTTCATCGAACTTGTTTACGATTCTAATGAATATCGAACATATACTGCACGTTCCACTTGGCACATGTCCCACACGTGCTTTAGCAAACATATCTATCCTTTGGGGAGAGAATAATGATGATTATTATTATGGCAAGGTAGTAAGTGGAAAGACGTCCAGAGTATGTATTTTAAAAATGGGAAAAATCAACATAGTTGATATCTAATCAGTAAATCATTGAATGATGAAAAAATCATTCTCAACACATTCTTTATATTGAAATCCAGACAATGCATGAAAAAATTATCTAAAAAATATACACAAAAAATATATCATCTCCCTATTTATTTATTATTACTTACGTAATAAAAACATTAGAGAATGCCGACAAACTGTTTAAACATGTGACACTTTCACTTCGATTATCGCCGCGGATGTTTAATGACGTCTGTTTGCATATACATATATATATATATGTATGTATAACGCTGGTGTTACTTCGAGAGGGTGCTAATGATATACAAATATCATTTCATACGTCATTGATGATATTATACTGGGAATGAAAATTGTTTTTTTATCAATGTAACAATCAAAACACATTAAATAACTAACATAACTCAATAAATAAAATTTGTTTCATTTCTGATAAAATGTCTTCGTATTTCAGACGAATCAAACGCTTTTTGTCACATTTTATTTCTCTTCCACAATATTGTCAGTTGACATTTTTTTCCACAACAAACTCGAAGAAAAAATATATCAAAAGACATAGATTTGTGTCAATTAATAATACCCTCTTGATATACTGTATAGTTTTGGCGCACCATATTTTGTCATACATAAAGATGATGGTGGAGATTATTAATGAATGGATGTAACTACCAAACATTCAATTAAATTTCCATTAAAATTGCGGGACAAGTTCACGTTGATATAAATCATTTGTCGACAGTTGTATGGAGTTATAAACACAATAGACTCAGTATCTACACTGCCGAGAGAACGTTACAGAATATATATCATTTGTATGAACATATATATATATATATATATATATACATATAGATTCTCATGTAGTCTGGGTATATGTCTATCTACATGGGCGTTTGACGATTCAGGGCCAACTTTAATTATACCAAGAGTGTTTGTGATGTTGCCACGCGGCCATTGCAATTGCTGTGCATAGCAGAATGATCCATACGCGTTTTCTGTCTATGTCATATTACGATTGAAAAAAAGAATAGAGAAGATGAGTAGCGCAGACATCGGCGCCAAAGTGAATGGTATAGACAGTACATAAAGCGCTCGAGTTACGTAATTATATACATAAAGTTATACTTGTACCATTTAAATCACCAATACATGAACAGATATTATTTGGGATGCTATCGTCGCTTGTAAACTGACATTTAGCAACCGATAAATGTCCGTCTGATTTATCGTTATTATTCTATTGTTTTTATGCAAAGTAAAAGAAATTCTGATGAGAAATAAATAGAATAAGTGAAAAAGAAAAGAAAAAAAAAAAACAGTTAGAATATATGAAATGAAGAGAAATGAGGTGAGTTTGTTTGGACAGTTCATGTGTGAGATGTGAATGAATGAATATAAACTCGATAATTCTCCCGCACGACTCTGTCTACCCCTTAGCCCTGTTCTCCCCTTTTGTTTTCCTGAAACGACTTATAGCACCGTACAAGAGGATGTGACAGGGAATTTTAGGGTGCAAGCGATATAGAAAATGGGTTAGTGGGTCGAATTTGAAACACCGAAGGGTGGAAAAGATGCGATCATGTTTCTTATATAGTATTATAAATACTTCTTCAAACTCCGTATATGATACGGATATTACAACCAAAACTATTCTTATTTTGCCTTTTTTTTTTTTTTCTTTTATTTTTACTTATAACACTGTGTCGCTCATATCAACAAATCAATTCCAATTAACTTGTCACTTATCAATGAAAAAGAATAATTGATCATATTATTACTGAGAAATACAATAAGTATCGACTAAGTTATCAGTAAAACATTTTCTCGAATAAAAAAAAAATAATAATAATGATAATAATATAATAATAAAATGAAAAATAAATAAACGAAAATATTTCTTCAGATGGAATTTCTGAATGTGAAGTGATGTCATATTATTTCCAAGTCGTCAGGGTTATCACTTGCGACGGTCAATGAGACCAGGGACGACACACAAACGTACCATACCAGTATATATGCGTGTATTCATGTATATGTATATATAGTGATAGGAACAGCGCACAATCAGAGATCGATTGGACAGTTTCGTAAAACGGCCTGAAGCGATTGCGCATTCCATTGTGACTATATATGCATTTCCATAGCTACGATGTTTTCATTCTCCATTACATCCTATACAAAAGAAGTTGTATTTTTCGATTGAATTCATGTCGATTCAGTGTAGTGTAAATGCCGAAATTGACGTGAGGGAAATTTGTATCGGTGAAGGCCATTACCTTGCCCGTGAATCCCAAACTAAACTTAGAGAGTAAATAATATATCGTTACATGTTAGGGAACGAATTTATAAATTCTCAATGGAATCTATAAATAAACTCTCTAGAATGTTCAATTACGTGAACGTTTTATTATTCCAGATATAGAGGAAGGGATTTCCCCGTACATTGTGTACATAACAATCGTTTGAAATTTAATTAGACTCACAACTGTACTGTCCACAATCACGGACGATTGTTTGAAAATTTTTTGAATGCTTTCGACTCATTTCATATTTTGAAGTGCTTGCAAAATTCCAATGTTTCCAACAAAATTAATGACGCTAGGATGGAATGAAATTAATCACCATGTATCGTTGGAAAATTCAATTTGGGAAGAAAAAAATGTCTGATATTGTCATACAGGTAAAAAAATCGCAGATTTGCAGATTTGTAGGTTTCAAATTGCGGAATTATCAAAATTGTAGATTATCACACATCGCTGTAACAGCGAAAAGTAAAATGCGATAGGATTAAATCCAAGACGCACACGCGAACTTATCATCCCTATTTTACACTTCATCAACGATAAAAGTAAAAAAATAAAAGAAGTTCAATTATACTGTTGACTTTAACGGAATTCAAATTTGGCAAATTGGTTCATGGAAGTGAAGAGAAAATTGATCTAAAAAGAGAACTATTTAAATGAGAGTGAAAAGAAAAGGATCTGCGGAATTTTCCTAAAGTTGTGTCACATAATATATAATTTCATTGGTATTATCAGTATAACAGTAGGATGTCGCAGAAGTCAAAAATGAAAAGTCACGTGCGAAAAATACGATATAAATTTTATTGGCACAGACGGACTTAATGTCACTTTCACCTTATTGTTATTTCTTTAGCCCCACCCTAGTGTATTTGCCTCGCGATTACTCTATTTTTTATCTTCTTCTCCTTTTTCCACCTCATCGTATATAAATTTATGAGAGTGATGATATTGTACGCCTGCGTGCGGGGCGTTGTGTGATCTATATTCATCCACATAACTGCGAAACCATTCTGACGCGTCATATGAAACAACAAAAAATTGCACAGTCACAAAATTAGTTGTATAAATTACTGAATCTGTTTGTACGCGTGATGGCTGAGCACTTCCACAAATTTATTTGCTTCTATTGCGATGGAAAATTCAATGATAAAAATAACAACAATAATAAAAGTTTTCATGAAATTCATACAAGACAAAATTGCGAAACATGGCTCATCCTTCAAATTTTAATCATCAATATCAATTACAATAATGATAAGTCCTTAAAAAATTCCAACACGTTCTTGATTGTCGATTGGCATTTATCTGTTAATAAATTGATTGGACGATGGCTCGAATAGATTGGAAGGAAAATAAATATTCGCGAAATTTCAAGATAATTCTGCATGAATCAGAGTATTCTAGTGGCAGCTGTGCATTAACTTGTTTATAGAGACGCACTCACTGCGAACACGAAAGGAGAGGGTGTATGAGAGGAGAAACATGTACAGACTACATGGTCTCAATATGTGTCTCGGTTTGTCGTGTAATATGATATGCACAGGATTGTATGAAGAGTTGTGTTTTACTCACGTGTCAAGCGCGTGTTGCCTTCTACTACTACTAGTAGTTGTAATAGTGGTAGTACTACTAGGAATGGTAGTAGTGGAGTAATAGTGACGATGGTGGTAGTGGTGGTAGTAGTAGTAGTAGTAGGAGCAGCCGTGGTTACCTCCCTTGATGATATTGTATTTATAATTGGAATTTTCGAACTAAAATAAGGTACACCACCATTTAAGGGTGTGTCACTTGACTCTCAATGTGAACAACAGAGAAAAAAGAAAAATAGGAAAACAAAGTACTCAAGAAAATGTAATATTGAACAATTGAGAAACTTTGTTCTACAAGTCTTTATAACTACACTGTTTTTTTGTTTTAATTGTTTTCCGGTAAACAAATTTTTTTCTGCCGATATTCCCCCGAATGTTTCCTTTTGAAGTTCCTGTCGTTAGACTTAGCTGCCAATTGCGCGCGAATCAAATACCAAAACTGTCGAATAACTTCTTTTTGATTACTCAAAAACACACAAAATTCCAATGCGTTTAGGCAATATTTTGTTTATAAGAGAGTTCGTTTAATTCTTTTTTCACCATGATTTACTGTTATTATTTCTTTCACACTTACTTGAATGTAAAAGAATAAAAGTAGGAAAATGACTTATTGAACCCCGTGGAGACACATTTCTGCGAGGTTATATGATTCGGTCTCGAAAGGGATAGTCAAACGTCGACTAATAATATCGAGGAAAATAATACCTCAACAGCTTCACAATGGATAATGCAAGTATAAAAAATAAGCAAAAATAAAGAACACGATAATTTAATAAACGTTATGTAGCTGGTTATCTTTTTTTTTTCTTTTGGATTTGTTCGAAAAGCTGTAGATCAATTAATGCGAATCATATGTGTATATGTTCACGTCTACTTATTCTCTCGTGTTTAATTTTTCAAATATGTCTTCGTCTTTCCCTTCCTTTTATCTCTCTTTCGCTTTAACAATAACAAATATTTCACTGTCCGCAATCCAACACTCCCGAGTACCGCTACGAGACTGAAACTGCTGCTCGGTAACATGTGGGTGACTTACATAGCGATAGCGGCGGGGAGGATAAGTGGAGAAATGGCAGAGTTAGGTGAGCTGAAAGAGTGGGGAGGGCGCGATAGTAAAGGTGGGGATATTCATCCCTACCATGAGAGTATAAGCACTTGAAAACTGTACAGTACAGCCTGACTGTCGGTGCTCTGAGCTCTGTGGCCGAGTGTGTATATGGCGTGTTTGTGGGAGATGAGAGTGGAGGGGAAACGACCAACAAAACGACAGTTAGACAAGGACATGTGCGGCGTCGCGACGTCTATAAAAGATTTTACATGATATAACAGCCCATATGAAGGCAATGCGCAGGAACGTTCTTCCTAGATTTTTAAGGTCGCCCTCAATGAAATCACAATACTTTATACCCAAACATTTTTATCACAAACATTCGACAGTTTTATCATTTTTTTCTTCTATTATTTGCATTTCATAAAACGATTCGAAATTGGTCGCAAGGCTTTTGTGAAGCTAATTGTGTAACATTTGAATGATGTTCATTTAGTTAGAGATTTTACCTTTGACAATGCCAAATTTTCAAAAAATGAAGAACTTTATTGAAATTGAATGTGTGAGCAGGTCATAAAAAAAATTGGCAGAAACCAATAAATTACAAATACATATGGATGAGAGAGTTTTCCGTCCGTTGGTCACCATATTTTTGCAATTTTTGTACAACTGCGAGTATAAAAAAAAGGCAATCGGTTAATTGTTAATAGTGAAAGATTTGTTTTGGTTGATCTGTGTAGACCAGCATAAAACATAGAAGAAATCACTTCCGGCCCTAATTAAATCACCTCAATAATAGTTCGCCAAAAATCAAATTACGTAATTGAGGAATTCGTTCTTTTTAAACTAGTGATTCAAGATGGTGACTTTGTCAATTGATATTTGTATGATATAGATTGACGAAATTTTGTTACGATGCCAGATAGAAAATTTTTGTTTACGCTCTCGTATACATAATGTGTGTCAGGGTGTTGTTTACTTTGGCAATGAGACTGATGTTTGTCTCATCGGTAAATTCATGTCGTAGATTCTTCAGTGATATTATTATATTGGCTGCTTTGAAAAAAAAAATAGGCGAGAGACATAAGAAAACTCGAAATATAATACATAATGTTGCGTGTTGTGTGGGTCGCTTATGCAAAACATTGTTGAATATGAGGGACAAAAAGCTTAAAACTGTTATCGGTATCAAAAAGATGAATAAAAAAAATTGAAATGACACGAGATATTTCGGCTTGCATTTTATTTTCTAATTTTCCCTACAAGTCATTCATCAATTCTTCAAGTTGATGGCAAAAAAATAAGTCCTGCCAACAAGTCAATGACCGTTTGCTCACACTCTACCACTCATATTCTTTTTACGTCCCCCGCATCGCCTTCACTTTATGCCTGTCTCTCTTTTTCTTTCCTGCTTATTTCGTTGTATCTCTTTTATATTTCATTCCACGTCGAGAGTACAAAGCGAGAGGCGGAAGTGGGATTAAAAGTATAAGCGAGGATGAGATTTGAAACACTGTATAATTTTATCCATCATATTGCATTGTCACTTATATCATTACTATTATTTATACGTGAATATTTATTTGTGTTTTGGAGCCAAATTGGTTTTTTTTGCTTCCCTATTACTGTAAATGATAAGTATCAGAAAGAATAAATGGCAATCATGGCACCGATGTAATTCTGCAGAAAGTCTGAATTGCTATGAACAAAAAGAAAAGTTAGCGAATGAGAGAATTCAACTTTACAGCGAGCAGAAATAATCAATCAGAAATTCTCATTAATCTTTTCATAGTTGGATCATTGAAAAGCTATCCGTATCGTCTATACAGAAGTATGAAAAAGTTTCACTCATTCATATTTGCATAAAAATAGTTTGATCTGCAGTTTTAATTATTTCCCTTTTCCTGTCGCGTGATTATTCATAACTATATGAATAGTATTGAAAAAGATGCTCGAAAGCTGTGGTAACATACCAACTGTATTCACTCGATTTCATTCATTTGCCACATAATCGTCAAGTTCCTGTTTGCTAGAACCTCATGGCCATAACCGGGCGCGTGCGCTTGAGCTACATAATACTCTCTCAACGGACAAACGTTGCAACGGAGTAGTCAAGGTCCTAGATTAGTCGTATATAGTTGTGGGGTCGCCGGAACGCTCCGATTTCATGAGAGAAGAAACCGGGACTGATCCGGCCCTCGTACTAGATAACACCGGATCAAACTGAATCAAATTTTTAATGATAATCAAGTGAATTCTTCCATCAATTTCATGACACAATTTTTTGTTCATCTTATTACGCAGTTGAAACAATTGTTTTTAACATTTACCCCTCATATCAATATGTATATTTTTATCGGACAATAATTTTATATTTTGTATCATTACATATATAGAGATCGACTATGAAAAATACCAGATTGTTCAAAATTTTGAATGTTGCGTGCTTCTGTTTGTGATGTAAGTGCTGCATTAACTATATAGACAAAGGGCACGGCCACAGACTAGGGTTGAGATCGGTCATACAGGTAGAAGGCATAAATAAAATTGACGGCAATGTGGCAGATTTCAGAGGATACGAAACAGACGAGTAATAAGATATAACGCAACAATTTGCCAGACTCGATTCCACCGGACATAATGTACGATTAATATGTATACACAGACGTATCGTCTGTGTGTGTAGAAGGCCCACCAGAGACTTGTAACAAGCGGCCACGGTCGCCTCGAGGCCTTTCCGCGCGCGTGTGTATACCACGCTGTTATGCAACGACTGCAAGAATCAAGTGGTATTCATATAAACATACACGAATTAAAAAATAATAACGGACGACCACATGGCATGAACGAAAAAAAAAAAAAAAAAATAAAAGCGAACTAGAAATAGAAGTACGGAAATATTTCATTATTTACACGTGTATTAACATAACAACTAATTCCTCCTCCAGTTTTTAAAGATAGAATGGTAGATTTTTCTTGTTGCCGGATTTTATGTGTCCTCAATTTCAATTTCAATGAACATTTCGAAATATATAATTATGGAATACGACTGTGTCTCATCAATTTTTTGTATTTTATTTTATTATTATTATGATAATTGTATTTTTTTGTCTTTTGAAATTGTCTCATCATGGGGAAGTGTCACAGCTGTGTCTACTGCAAAGACAATCGAACATCTGTGCCTGGCCAAAGTGTCTATATTAAAATTGCATGTACAGTGTGACGATATATAGTAATATGTCAAACTGTGCATATATTGAAAGACATTGACTACTACATAAAGACGAACCGGTAAATGAATTTTTCCACTGAGCTTGCACACATGTGTCTGCATATGTATTTATATATTTCACACTCAACGAGGCGTCACTCACGCGAACTCTGGAATGTTCGCAACGTACGACTCGCTACTGAATAATACACGACATGTTGTCATGGTGAAATTGTATTGAACATGACGTTATCAATTTTTTAGAGATCATTTCATCATTGTATGTGAACGAAAATGAAACGCAAAATGACAATAATAATAAATTATCAGTCAAGGTGAATTATCATGTTCGTTGAACAAGTGCAAAAGTAACCAAATATTTACTCAAGGAAAATTTCAATATATTCAAATATATTGATATAAATATGATATTTAAATTGATGAATCACAATAATTTGGCCTTCTGACACTGTCAATACGGATATTAAAAAAAAATAAATTGCGCGGCAACAGTATCTAGTTGAATGTTTATTCAATAAACCATATTATATTTGACACTGACTCGAATCTAATGTGTCCGAGTTGATAAAAAAATAAAAAATATTTAATCGACTGTTTGTAAATGAAAGAATGAGGATATGTTGTAAAATATATGTTTTCTTTCCTTTCTTAAAGCTCATATAGCACACATGTACGTATAACCACAAATATATATACAATTACACAAACTCATATATGCATACGTTGAATTGTAAATAAATTCACCGAGAAGAAATTGATTGATCAAGAAACAATAGCCAGATTATAATTCACATGTGTATATGTGCATATAGAAGTCTATTGCACGGTTAAATCGATCATCGAAATTCTTATTGGCAAACTGTTCCATACGTTGCATTCATATACGATATACCTCATTTCATTCTTATCGCGCACAAAATGATAAAAAATATTTGTTTCGCATACAGTTTTAAATGTTGCGTGTTTATTTTTCTTTTTTTTTTCTTATTTTTTCTTTTTTCAAGCGACACTATCGAAAAATTGTGATAAAGATGTCCGGTTCAGAGAGAAAAAAATTTTCCCATGCATGTAAATAATTCATATCTATTTTTCACACCTTACCACACTTTTCATCACACTCCATCTATGTATTAAATTCCCTTATTTATTTACGTAAAATGTATATGAGTAATGTAATGGAAGATAACTCAAGGCTGGCTGTGTTAAAGTGGCTTTAACGATTTATTATCACTCTGCCCTCGTTTGTGGGTTTGTAATCACGCAGTCAGGAAGAGCATAAATACACTTGCCAAAAATTTATCTCGAGTTTATTAGCGATACCTATTCGCTTAGCATACGAATACACATAGACACACACACACACACACACACACACACACACACACACACACACACACACACACACACACACACACACACACACACACACACACACACACACACACA